>WBMZ01009031.1:0-86603 GCA_013400975.1 Atrichornis clamosus
GAGGGGAGGGGAGGGATGCAATACAAGGTAAGCCATTTCTTGTAAATAAACTTAGATCAGCAGTAGAGAAATTTGTATGCAAAGCAATAGATTTGCATGAGGATAGATTAAAAGGGCTAAATCACCGCTTACACAGAAGTTGAACTCACACCTCAAAAGTTTTTAAACTGTTTACTTTTCAATGTGTACATTTTTTTTTCTTCATTTCAGTTGTTAAAATATTGTCTAGTGTAATATCACCTCTGCAGCACAGGAAGCCCATAAGGAACAAGCATATCTAGTAGGAATCCACCAATGAATCAGAATAAAATGTAAAAGGTTAGAACTTCTCAAGGCACAGAATACTGCAGTAGCACTGTGGTATACACTTACAACTTCTCATTGCTGAAACTTTTTGTCTTCAGCACTGTAGTAAGTATATGTCACTGCTAACTACACAAGTAATTTCCTATTTAGCATGGTACAGCAAATGAGATGTTGAAATAAGTAATTGGATTCCAATTGTTTTTTTGTGTGTTACCAATAGAATTAGGGACTGTTTTCCATGCATGCAACCAAGCTCTACACTGATTCATATTGATAAATGCTAACATATGTATATAAATATATTAATATATTAGTACATTTTATATTGATTTATTGATATATTGATACATGTAAAAATTCAACGTGGATGTTGAATATATATATACTTAGCATATTTAATCAGGATACTTATTATCAAAGATTTTGAATATAGAAGACATAACTTGGTATCTGATAAATATAATCTTTCTGATGGTAGCACATGAGAAAGAAAGAGAGAAAGAAACAGAGAAAAAGAAAATGAGAGGGAAACAGAGAGAAAGAAAGGATGGTAGGACAGGAAGGCAGAAGGAAGAGAGGGAGGAGGGAAGGTGGATGGGAGGAAAAGGAAATTTTTTCTGAAGGTCTTCTCTGAATGGGACTATGTAGAGGACAGTTAAAAAAAATTATTCACCAGTGTCTTTTCTTTAGTGATGAAGAGTTTTCTGACAGAATTCCAGCGTTTGCAGTGAGTAGACCCTCAGGTCACAGCGATGGGGGATAGGGTGAGGGGAGGGAAAAAGATTATTACAGATCATGGAAGACCTTTGTTAACATTAGATTTCTGAGTTTAGATTAACTGTACTATTCAGCAGTGCTAAAGCTACAATCATAATCAGTATCAGGAAATCTGTTGCTGAAACATTCATACATTAGTATAAACATATATAACTACAAAATTATATATACTGCAAACACATTTTTAAACAGTCAAAACCTTAAAAGAGCAGTGACTTTAATGTCAGTGTTTCAGTTAATATTTTGGCAACTATACTGTAGCAATCTTCCACAGCCCAAATTATGTTACAGTCCACTCAGGGAAGTCGAATGTTAAATGGCTCCTGATTTCCATTTCTTCACTGTGTATTTTACTCTATTCATAGTATTACCATATCTGGGTACAGAAAAGCTTTATCTAAAGGCCAAACAATATATAGAGGACACAGAGAAAAGAAATATTATTCTAAGAAATTAATAAAATTATTAATGAAATATAATCTATGAAAATATTTGCAAATCAGGTGAAGTTCCTCAGAAGGACTGCTCAAAATCAAAGTGTTAGACCCCTCTTTTCTCTGGACAGTACTTTAAAATAATTTTTATCAACCCCTACCATGCACTGTACATTTGGTACAGACAAATATGTATGCTCAGGACAAATGCAGAGAAGATTGTTCTAGAAAAAAAAATTGATTTATGGGGTGAAAGCCTACATGTAGTAGTTTGTTGAAGTATGTCTACTTGACTTTTATCTTAATTTACTGAAGAAGTAGATTCCAGGACACAGTGAAGCTTGCAGGTCTCATAAATGTGCTTCAAAAATTAAGCAGTAGGGAACCCCTAAATTGAATCCGATAAAAGGCATTTGAAATTACATTTTCAAACTGCTCAGCAACAAATTCTTTTTAATTGTTTTTATTGACCTTGTTTTTCCAATAAAAAAATCCTCTTTTAATGTGTAATGTTTCCCTGAACAGAAAAGACTTAATTAGGCTTCATTTGCACAATCAGGAATCATGAACAGATTATAATTTGCATCGCAGAACTGTGGAGTATCATTAAGGTTACATTTGGTGTGGTAGTTATAAGAAATTGTATTGAATAAATATCTGCAGCCTAAGGTCAAACATTATAATGAAAATATAAATCCTTATCTGAAAACATAATTGTGAGGTTTTTTCCCTGGATGTTACTCTCCACTGTAGGAAGGCTGCAGAGATGGAAGTAGGTTCGTGCATATATTACCAATATTAAAATCTGTTACAATAAAATCATTTTGAGGACATTTTCATGGCTTATTATATTGAATAGTTAAAAGTTCCCTCAATCAGTAATTTTTGGTATGACCTAGTCTTAAGAAGAAAAAAATCATTTATTTTGAGCAAAATCTAACATGAAATCTGTTTCTCCTTTGGTAGCTGTCACAATTCTTGTTTTGCTTTGTTTACCACTGTCAGACAAAAATCTTTTCAGCAGCATGAAAACAGTTTTGATAAACAGTATGTGTAGAAAATGGTCTATTTCTAGTTATATCCACTTAAAATAGTCATCCTAATTATTTGTTAATTGGAAACAGAGTTCAAATACAAGCAATTGTATTACTATACTTTTTTCATCGGCTTTTTAACTTCTGTAGGAGAGACGGAAATGAAAATATGTAGCACTGTCAAATATTTCTTGAAACACAAATGTTGTACCAATAAAGATAACTGATAAGTGACTTGGCCTGAAAAAGTGCTCACCTTTCTCTCATCTTCAAATCTGAATAGCAGAAAATGCTTTCGTGGCACACAGAGTGATACATCAGTGTAGGATTCTTTGAAAGAGTACTAACAAAAGAGCTGATGCAGGAAGGCAGCTACAACAAAATGTCTTACCTCCTCACACCCTCGTGTTTATTTTGAAGTTAAAAAAAAAATTAAAAATCCTAGTTTCCCCTGGACAAAATTTCTCTCTGCTGATCCATAGCGTGAATAGAAATAATAGGGACTTCTATCCATACCTTCTGGATCTGTACCCAAAGCAACCACTTTTTTTACTACTGGCAGCTTAAATTTAGCAAGTAAGGAAGAGAAGATTATAATGAGATTTTTTGAGGAGTTGCTCTCCAAAATCTTTTGCTCTTTACCCTGTCAGTCCCGAGAATTGGAGACTACAGGAGAGCAAAATTGCTTGGGTAATGAGACCTGGTTTTCCATCACTGTTGCAGGCATTTGAGCTCCACTTGGAAAATACCTGAATATATATTCAACTAGCTCTACGTTTTGACCAGCAAAACATTGCCTATTCAATATATGAGTATCCATTCAGCAGAAACTGAAATATAAATGACAAATCTTGGTTGCATTTGCACCATGCTGATTTAATGTAAAGTGTGATAGCTTCAGATATGTTGTTTTCAATAATATGAATTCAATTCCACAGAAAAACATTGTATTTATTCATAGCAGAATAGCAGATGCTGCTGTATTGGATTATCTTGAATGGTATATGTTGTCTGGAAATATGCATTGGATGAGCAAATACTTCTGACTGAAAAAAACTGGAGTTGAGAAATAAATGTATTGATGTAAATGAAAATGTATTGATTCAGCAAAAAGTTACTGGCTTCAATAAATCTATGTTTGGAAAGAAAACCTATTTTAATACAAAAATAGAATTCTATCATTTGAATACTGTTATTTATTTAAGAAGCAATTGACAATATATCAGATTCAGCAAAATAGCCTTGATTTCAGTGTCTATTGCATGTATTTCCCTGAACTTGTACTGTTTAAAAAAATCAAACAAATGCAAATACAATTCAAGTGTTTCCAGTCTCAAAAACATTACAACAACCCCATGTCGATTAACTCTTTCAGTCTTTACTAAATTGTGAGGATTTATTTTGAATTCTTTAATTTTTATTTGTCTTTATTAACATTTTGGAGACTTCAATTTCAATAATGGATGAGCTGTCCCTCATTAACAGCTCTGATTTCTTACCGATGCATATCATTCACAGCTATGCCATTGCTTGAAGTAGCTCCATAAGCCGTGTTTTAAATACTTAGTGTTCCAAACTTTTATTCAGAGAAGTCTTTAATTCTACTTTTTTTTTGTTTTTCCTGAGGAGTGGAGTAGCTTTTATGTGGATTGTCCTTTTTCATGCTTCATCAGAAACAGAATAAATTTCCTTTTCCTTTTAAATTAGCAGAATTCATATAGGAGTATTGCTGTCTTCTGTTTCAAACTTGTTTCCAATTTTTTTTAATATGATAGAGGCTTCTATTTGCCTGTTTCATAGTGGGACATTAATCTTTTACTATGGAATTAATTACTAGGGAAATACAATAATCATAACAAATAATATCATACACCTTCCTTAGCCAATGATGTTTGTGATTCAGTGAGTTTTCTATGAGTTCTAATGCGAAAAAACCCCCCAAAAATATATTGTAAGACATTTTCTCTCAAATAAATTTTTTCATTAAAATATTTACATTTGTTAAATTTTAAAATATTTGATAATTTTAAAATTTATTTTCCAAAGGCTATCCCATTTAGTATCTGTTTCATTCCCATTGCAAAAGCAGTCTGCACAATCTCCAGTTTCCTAAATTGATCTCTTTGAACTCCAAAAATATACTGATTCATGTCCTACCTCCTGACTCCCGTATGTACTCTGTTGTTGATACCTTACTTGATCCCCATATCGTCTTTCTTTCCTTTCTTCTGCTTCTTTGCCTCTCTGCAAGCTTCCTATTAGATACTTCCCAAACACTGTAAAGTCAGAGAGGCAGCTCTCTCCCCTTCCTTGCATTGAATTGACTCAGTTCTTGGACTAGAATCCTGACAAAAATAAATTGGAGCACTCAGTTACACTATATTTCAGTCCTCCATGCTTAGACATTCCTGCCAGTAAATAAAACTTTCAAATATAATAGAGTGTAGTCTCAATATACTGAACTTTGGCGATGGATTGCATATGATTACCCTACAGAAAAGGTGGATTTTATATACTTACCTCAGGAACAGCAGAAGAAGTTTATGAGCATCCAAAGCACTGCACTATGTGCTGAGAAACTGAATAGTAGAACCAACGTTAGGAGGGTTTGCTTAGATTATTGTGGAATTAAGACAATCTCAGGTTAGTCCTATTTCTGGCAGATGAGAGAGTCATCAATTTACTGACTACTGACTGGTGTCAAGGGCAGAAATGCAAGCTGAGATTGTACAATGAATACAAAAAGTTAAAATGTGAACATTTCAGAACACATTTGTATGATTAAAATGTGCTGTATTATGGCAGTTTGAAGACGATTAAGGTAGAAACTACAGTGCATTCTTGTTGCTGATTTGCTTGGACTGTCCTCTAGCACAAATCTCAAGAATGGACTAGAGTGATAATTGCAGAGTTGTAAACTGGTGGAAATAGAGTGGTCAAAACTATTAATTCCCTACACTAGTTTCTATATTTCAGATTACAGGGAAGGAGGGGGAGGGAAGAAGTATTTTGAAGGCATCATAACTTGGCTGAGAAATTTTTTTGCACATAAATATAAAGAAAAGCAAAAGAATAAAAGAGGTAATACAAAATTTAACAATGCACAAATTTGCAATAAAATTCACCTGAGAAATACCATCTGCACATTCTATATGTTAAAAGTACAAATGACATGCTGAACTTGTTTTGATAGCTCAATGGAAAAACAGTGTTTATGAAGACGTAGAGGAAAACAAATTATTGAAGTCCAGGGACCACTTACATTTATGTGTGTAGCTAACTGTAATTGAAATAAAGATGAAAGTTACATTAAAATAATTATAGCAATGATGAAAAAATATTATGAAATACATAATTACATACACACTGGTACACATATCAAACAGCTGGTCAAAACATCATCTAGCTGTAGATTGTTCAGTTAACTGTAAATATTTAAACAAGAAAAATATTATATTGGCAAGAGAGCCGGAGGTGAAGATGGGAAATTATTTTCCCTCACCAGAGCTATACTATAAATAATTTCAAGCACTTCTGAAACCTTTGAAATAGCTGTGTTGTTCTGCTTTGAAAGAAAGCAAGAAAATGCCTTGGTGATGTTACTCAGTTCAGATGACCGAGCCGAGTTCTTCTGATTGTGATAAGGGACTTCAAAGTGAGACTGTAGAGACACCTTTTGTTCCTTTCTCCCAAAGAATACTTATATGAAGTAGAACAGTTCTGGGAAGGGCTGAAATTTCTTTACTTCCTCCTCAAAAAAGAAATAGGTCTCCCTACAAGCAAGACAGCTAAATTCAGGTATCGCTGCTGACTGAGGTAGGTGCTCAGTTTTAGATTTGACCTGAATTTATTTAGCACTGGACTACCGGTGCTGCTGGAAGAATGCTGAAACTGAGATAATTTTACCAGTTAAAATTATGCTCAATCTAGTATGTTCCCAGAAAAAAATAGTGTTTGAGGGAAGCTGCTGTTTTCCATCAGTGTGTATGTAACAAAATATTTTCAAAAAAATTCTGATGAAGATAACAAAAGTACTGTAACAATATCCTCTGGTTAATTCATGCAAAATCAATTTTGGAAGCATGCCAATTTAATTATTGTCCAGACTACCAGATCACGTATCTTTCCTTTATTAGAGTTCTATTTCTTTGGGTTCTTGAAAACACAATAGCATGGAGTTTAATTTTTTTTGGTGTTTGTAAGAGGTCTTATGAAGTGTAGGCTACAGTGTTTGGAAAACTGAACAAACTTCACCCAACAAAATGAGACAAGTTTTGAAGAAAGAAAGCTTAACTCAAACCCTACTCTGAATCATAATGTGCTGCATATACGGATTTAAAACTCTGATCTGAAGTTTTCCATCTGAGAAGTTTTGTCTTAATTCACAAAGAAAGCTGAGAAAAACCCTTAACACAGCAAAATAAGAACAACTCCTTGTAAGGACTTTGTTTTATTTCAAAAGGGATATACATATTCCATGAGAGGAAAAAATGTGGACCATATAATAAGGACCATGTAATAAGGGAATATAAGTAGATAGAACATGAGTTATTTTTTTTACTCATATTCTAAAATAATAATATTTGACAAGTTCATTCTGCATTGCTTAAGATGTAACAGGACACAGTATATCACTGGCTGTTCATAAGTTTTTAAGAGTTTTTTGGAGGAGTGGAGGTTTTTTTCGTGTTACATAAAATAAAATATCAATAAGGTCTTATATTTTACCAAAATAACTTTTTTTCAGGTTCACAAAAAATCCCCTGTTACATTTTTGGAGAACATACAAGACATTTATTTTTTAATGGGATAAATGAGGGTCTATATAGGTAAATAAGGATAATAATAGTAAAAACTAATGGATGCAAATAAAATAATAGCAACAGAAGCACAAAGGGAACAGTGATATGACAGCAGTTGAGTATTAAAGTAATAAGTCACAGCACTCCAGTTTCCTGAGCTCTGGAGAGAAACATGAAGGTTTGCCACAGTCTCATAATTAACTCTGGAGCCATACCTGATGAAGATTCAAAATTACACTTCTGGGAGATATAAGCCAATGGCAGTTGTGCTGGATATCCTCCCAGGATCCTAAAAGATATTCAGAAGAGCAGGTGACTGAGCCTGTTCAGAGGGAACAGCGTGGAAATTTTTGTCATTGCACAACCATTCTTTGCACTAATTACTTTTGAGAGGTTTTTTTGCTGCTCATTCTGAATCACAGATAATGTGTGGCACATTTTCTTCTCTGTAAGTAAATACGTGGTCCAGCAACTACTGAGCAATCTGTAGAATGCATATAAGAAAAACATATCACTTTGAGGAAATGGGGAAGCTTTTCATTTGTTTTGTGTGAGTTTTGCAACTATAAAGGGTAACTGTCAATGAATTGGGAAATCTAATGAGATTGAAATTCACTGTTCTAAATCTATATTTCAGGAAATGAGTGACTTGTAAGAGGAAGTGTAATAAAACACAGAAGTGATGGGGGGCTTTTGATGAAAAAAACAGTTTTTTGATTAAAAGACCATGTCTCCCAGTATTTGTGTGTATTCCTAAGTGACACTGTTTTGATTGTATCAGTTCTTGCTCTTTCCACAGTGCACATTGCCAGTAAAACACATTCCTACCCACAAAGGGCTTATACTAAGCTGAACTGCAATATCTTTATGTAGTTAAAGCTACATCAGTATGCAGTACTGTAGAAAACTTGTCTTAAAGTAATATCAAGTTTCCAAAGCAGTTTCTACATAAAAACTGGTGACAGCCACAACAACAGAAAAAATCAGATTCAAATGTATGTAGAAAATTACACAGGGGAAGAAAATTAGGCAGGCAATGTAGTGAATTAAAAAAAAACAAACGTAACAATAGACCACAGTGAAAATAAGCATAATCCATGGTTTTGCTAAAAGCAGGGTAAGAGTTCACCATCTACTTTATATTATTTTAATAACCAAGCTTCATTCTGTTGTATTTTGGATTGGGTAGGTAGGTAATGATCTGCATTTTTACTTCTTCATTTCTTTTCTTTCCACATTCCTTCTTCCTTACCTGCACTATTCCCAGTTACAAAACTGAAAACTAAATTATACCTATATATATAAATCCTCATAGATGCATATATATATATATATATATATAAGCTTAACTTTTTATGTAATCTAATCTACTGTTCTGTCTGTTCAGCAAGCAGGCTGAAATGTTCGTAATGTAGCTGCCCTGGAAGCTTGTTGCTGCTTCATTCTTTGCCTGGAAGACACCTGTTCAGCAATTCTGTGGCCAGCAGTACATTAGCAACATTGCCTGCTGGATTGCAGGTGTTTGAATCTACAGGGAGAAGGTCATTACATTACTATTTCTGCCCATCTGGCCCTAAGAAAGCTAAGTGTATACGGGCCACTGGGATTGCTCACTTCAGAGGCTATCTCTCTGTCCATTTATCATCAAACAACACATGCCACACTTGAATTTCTAAGATGCCTGCCATTATTAATTTCTAGTTATGAGGCTTATTAAAAGTACTGCTCCAAGTAAAGAGATTTACTCCTCAGTCTTCATGGACACTAACAAATTACCTCAAAATTCCTGTGTGTGCACTCCCTTTGTTTGCCTGTTTTTACTGTACCTTAAAGAAAAAATACTCCTTGCAGAAAGATGATTTGGATCTGGGTTTTTACATTGCCTGCTGATGTCAGACTAACAGCAGAAAGCTTGGTAGCAAATATTTCAGTGTAGAGACACTGACACCGACCTACTAAATGTGAAAATGTAGAGCTATTTCTACATAGCTTTCTTTGTTGGACTCGCTTGTAACGCACATCAGTCAGAAGGGTAAAACCAGAGGAGGTGTGTTTTAACTTTGCCAAACCACATTAGTGTAGCGTTATTTCCACAAATTCATTGAGAGATAAACACTAACAAGGAAGGAAAACTTCTTCCGTTTTTCACAGCTTTGTTACTGGAAATATGCTGGCAGTTTTCCACTGGCTAATCCGTCAGTGAGTCTGAAAGCTTTTTATTATGTTTACAGCTGCCCATGTACCTCTCACTGTTTCTATGCAAATCCAGACATGCAGCTATGCAGAAAGCTATAGTATGCCCTGTGTGTGCAGAATGGATAAAATTTACCATGAGGAGAAGTGAATGGCCCAAATTTAAAAATAAATAATGGGATTTAATGAAATAACTTGACTGAAAATCAGATTAGTATTTTTGACCCTTTAGATTGGAAGAAATTGGAGCAACTTGTTTATATTAAGAATTGATGTATTTATAGATATTGCTGTATGATGTATTTGGCTATGGCAGGCAGAACTCAAACCACATGATCCAGAACATCCTTTGCAGTCTCATCTTCTCACAGAGTCAACAAAAAAAGGAGAATCTTTTCACTGGGTTGCTGTTCTCAAAGGAAAATATTTGGCCTGCAAGTCCCAGTTTTCTGTTCTTACTGACTTCAAAGAACGACAGAATGGTTGATGTTCAAAAGCACCCCTGGATGTCACCCTGTCAAACCCTATTGCTGACATAGGCAATGTAGAGCAGACTACCCGGGCCCACTTTCGGACAGGTTTTGAAAACTTCTGAGGATGGAGACTCTGCAGCCTCTCTGAGCAATCTGTCAGCATCACAGTAAAAAAGTGTTCCCTTATGTTCAAACAGAACCTCCTATATTTCCACTTCTGCTTATTGCCTCTTAAGAGCAGTGCCAAGGATGCTAGTGACAAAAAATAGTAACAGAAAGAAAACAAGGGAACCTGTATGCAGGCTACTCATCCTTTGCAAAACTACAGGTAAAACATTTCTCTGTCTTCCCTTCTGTATCTTTATGAAAATGATTTCACAAGCACATGCATAAAACTAGAAGTGCTTTTCTTGGGTATAATTATTAAAATTAAAATGTAGCTTTGGAAAAAAACCCCCATTGTTTTCTACAGCTTCCTGAGGAGGAGAAATTATGATGGAGGTGCTGATCTCCCTGTGATTCAATGAGAGGAGGCATAGGAATGGCTCAAAGATGCATCAGGGAAGGCTGAGGCTGGACATTAGGAATCATTATTTTACTGAGAGAGCAGTCAGATTCTGGATCAGGTTTCTTAGAGACGTTGCCTATGCCCCAAGCCTGTCAGTGTTTGAGAGGCATTTGGACAATGCCCCTAACACTTTATATCTTTTTTGTGTGGAGTTTTTTGTTGTTGTTGTTGCTGCTTTGACTTTTTATCCTGGGTTGGGTTTGGTTGGTTTTTTGTTTGGTTGTGGTTTGTTTGGTTTTTTTCTTGTTTGCTTTGGGTTTTTTGTTTGTTTTTTTTTTTTCTATTTAGTGTTGTTTTAGTGCTAGAATAGTATTACTTTGCTCTGTAGACCAATTCAAGCTTTTCAAAACCCGTTGTGCTAAATAAAATGTAAGATCCTTTTCACTAGATGTAACTGGATTATTTTCACTTTTATGGTCTGGGTAGGTAAAAACCTCATTTCGTTTTTAAAGTGAGGTGCAATAAATCAAGTTATTTTTTGGTTTCAACAGCTTTCTGATATGTTTTTGGGCCATACTAAAGATCATATGCTCTTCTAATCATGTCTAGTTTATGTGTAAGATGTGACTTCTTACATTGGTTTTGATTTTATATTTTTAAACAAAATATTTGTTTTCATTGAAGAAATTCAGAATAATAATACATACTAGCAGGGTTGAAAAAAATTGTGGAAGACAAATGTTTAATTCCAGGAGGAACAATTTACAACAAACTAGTACTTTTGAAAAATGGAGAAGGAGCACAGCAAAAAACAGAAATTCAGCTCTTTATCTGCTGAGGTGTTTATCTTCTCTCAACAAAACAAGATCTTCCTCTTCAGGGTGATCCTAAAGAACAAATCCTATAGATGTAATGGAACTAATTAATGAATAGAAACGTTGTCTTTTCATTGTGCTGTGAGCAAGTCCTTTCTTGATATTCTTTTTTTTCCTCTCTGTGTGTATTACCTTTGCATTGACCTGCCTGTACTGTTAAACTCTCTGCCTATATTTTGGCAAGATGCAGGTAGTCATGAAAACGGGTATAACTCAGTCTAAGAAAATAGAAATACCAGGAAGTAAGGGAACGTAAATAGAAATAGAAGAGATCTGATGTGATGGGTATTATTTTAAGATCAGTTTGGTATTTGTGTAGCATAATTTAGTGTAGTCAATACTAAATCCACTTTGGGAAGGAGTGGAACAGTGACAAATAAACAAATATAAATAAAATTTTCTTTACACAGCAAAGCAACTTGGTAATAAGCTTAGATTTTATACGGTTTTTGCACTTTAAAAGTCATATTAATGAAAGTGATCAAAACTACCACTTTTTCTAGTATGTTTGTCTTTTTTCTCTTGTTTTGTGGTTGAATTTAAAAGACATAAATAAGAGAATCTTTAGCTGAACTGTTTGCCTGATGAGGTTCAGTTACTGAAAGTTTGTATTAGCCTTTGATAGTGCTTAGCTGTCAGTATTTTGACACATTGATTAAATTTACAGTGCCTAGTTCTTGCAATATTTCCTATTTCATAATATGCAATGGAGCAAAACTTACATATTGCATAACAGGAAATGAAATAATTTATTAATAATATTTTGAATTATTTAAAATTATTGCTTAAACTTTTTTTAAATGTCACTATCTTTTTTGTGTTGCTTTTTATAGCAATCTAAATGCTGAAGTATCAAAATAATTCACAATTTAAAGTTGCATTTCTCAAAAAGTTCAGAAGTATTAGAAACATTTCTGTTTTAAACTAGCAACTGCATTTAAGACTCTTAATTTTAAAGTGCTCAAGACTTATTTTAAAAAGAGATGTATGAGATTATAATTTAATGTGGCCATGGCTCCTCATTTTTTGCTAATTGCAAATCCTTGTGTAAATCCACTGTAGCTTTCCTATTTGTAAATACGGTGATTGCAGAACATCTCAGTAAAAATAGAATATATGGAAATTTAGAAATGGCTGTAATGAGGTAAAAAGAAATATTTCATAAGAACAAAAGACTACTTTTCTCAGAAAGGTTTTCTTATTTTTAAGAAAATTTTAAATGTATCAATGAAAATTATCTAATGTAGAATTAATTAGTATATCTTGCTTAGGTTTTGCACGTTTTATGCAGGATGACACTAATAGAGACAAAGAGTGAGAAGCAAAACATTTTTGCAGATTAAAAACACTCAGAAAAACAGAAAAGAATAAAGAATCAGTTTGGATAGTGTAAAAAACAAACAAGTACATTTTTTGTGTTTCAAGAAAAGTATTGCTTTAGAGATTTTTGTTTAGTTAACTCTTTTCCAGAGATAGGTCATGAATCAATTTCGACCAATAAATTCCTTAATCCAGAGCTTTCAGTTCTAGGCATGGGAAAATATTCAGTTGCAAAATTTGATAAAACAGTACATTTGTGAGTATATTGCATATTTTATGAGTGCCTGGTAAGCTTCTAAGGTTCAGCCAAAATGCTACAGAAACGAAAAAATGGCATCTATGTGTTATGCCTCAATATTCCTTTTATAAATTTTAAGTTGGATTGTAGTGTATGAACTCTGTGTAGATGGAGGTTCTGTATGAAGAGAGTTACAATTTTAGTATATTTTTTGAAGTTGTGGGTTCTACTTGTTCACATGGAAGAAGCAATTCAGGCATGAGAAAGCTCAGAGATGAATTTACACTTCAGTTCCTCCTCCAGCCTCATTTGCTTGCCTGAACAACCCGGGCAGGCAGATAGAAGGGCAGGAGGGTGGCAGCATTGGAGAAGGGAGAGGTGGTGGCACAGAAGAACTGAGGAGAACTGGTTTTGTGTTTCATCAGGGAGATCTTGAGAGGACTTAAAACACAGAAAGGAGTATCTTTTGCTCATCTTAAACAAAATTAGAGGGTTTATGCTTATTTTATTTTAAATAATGCAAAAACATGATTGTAGTTAATAAATTGAAATATGATCTGCAATACATCAGTATTTGTAACTTCTAAAAGTATAAAACCCCACAAATTCCTTAGCCTCAATATGTAAACCAAAATACCTACTTCTTTTAATACCTTTTAGTTTTGTTAAATTGAGTACACAATTCTGTAAATGAAACATAAGATTGGAAAAGTGATCAATTTAAAATTGATAAAGGAATTAAGAGGATCTTCTTGTCTAAGGCACGTTAGAGGGCAACTCCAGCAGTGAATTTCTTCTTCAGTCTCTAAAACTCCTTAGTCTTTCTACTTCATCTCTCAGCTCTGCCACTAGGCTGAGCAGATCATTGACTTCATTGCTCCTCACACAGCTGTTTTCTCTGCTGCCCTCTGAGAGTCATGCCAGGCTCTGGCACTCCCTTCCATTGTGCAGATAAGGAATCACAGAAAAATTAATCTTGCAAATTGTGTTGAAAAAAGGATGGGCATTCATCAGAAAATTTACTCAGATAGCTTTATCCTACTATTATAACCTCCTCAGCCCTTCATGGTCATTTGTCACAGGAAATGTCATAGTCTGGTATGTATGACAGCCACAATATTAAAGTTACCTAATGCTTGCCAATATAGAGAAAAGTGAAGCTGGTTTATTGTTCTTTTTCTTCTCAATGAATATTGACATCAGATATGACACCAGGACTTCAAACTAGAGATTTTTAAATGATAAATGACTTCTAGGTCATGAAAAGTTTCCTTTTAAGTTCTGTGGAGTTGCAAACTGTCAGATACTCTAATTTTGTGTCTGTAGTTTGTGCAATACGACTTGTTGGGTTTTAAATTTGGCAGCTACTAAATTAAATAATTAAAAATAAATAAAGAAAAATGAAGAGGGAACAGGGAGTGGTTGTTTGAAATGAAGTGCATTTATCAGCTCACTTGCGATCATGGGAGAGTTTGAGTAGCAAATTACTGTTTTCTGTTTCAGTTGTCTGATTTGAAAAAAAAAAGAATAATCTTGCCTTATGAATTCATGTTACAAGGATAAAAATCTGATATCCATTTTGAACGAATAAGGGGTTTTGTAATGGATTTCTTATTTTTTGTTACATAGTGCAATGTCTGGATGACGTGCTATAATTTATGATGACATGCTTTGAAAATTTTGAAATATATTTCACCATAAGGATATATATTTTTAAATCTAATTGCTTTTAAATCTTTTCAAATCTTATTTTCCTAATTTCTGTCCATTGAGTTACCCTCATTTATGTCAAATTTTTTATGTATGCACAGGTTTTACATGTGGAGTTATATTTAACAGCTAATATTGAGAATTAAAGTGATCGTATATTATGAATAGTTTTGACTCCAAAACTTTGCAAGCATGCATGTCTTTTAATAAAGTAGTATAATATATGAGTGTTCTATTCTGTTACACCACAGCAGACACTATATTAATGTGTTTCATTTATTTAAGTACAAACCTTTACTGTTAATGTTTAATAATGTATAATTTATTAATGAAATTTGAGACATGATTAAACCAGAGACCTAAACCTTGAGCCTTTTTTACATGAAAAATTCACTAAATTCAATTAGACTTCCTTTCTGAAGAATATTGCACAGAAGTTTTGATGCTATTCTAACTCCGTTTTTCTCTCATTTTTTTTTCTTCAGCTGTAAATTACATAAATTGTAGATATGTCTGTCTAATCTAGGAGTTTTCTATGATGGAGTGACTGCATCAGTGAACAAAGGAACTGCTACAGATGTGATGTATCTGGATATCTGTATGATTTGTTAGAGGGAAGGGATGCCATTCAGGGAGAGCTTGAAAAGCTTGAGGGGTGGGACCAAGAAGTACAATACGGCCGAGTGCAAGGTTTTGAGCCTGTGTTGGGTCCATTCCCAGTATTGAGACTGCTTGAGGAATGAACGAATTGAGAGTGGCCCAGCAAAAAAAGACTTGGGGATACTGGTGAATGAAAAATTAAGACATGAGGTGGCAGTGTGTGCTTGCAACTCAGAGAGCCGATTGCATTCTGGGCTGCATCAAAGGGAAGATGGCCAGCAAGCCAAGGGAGGTGACTCCCCACCCCTACTCTGCGGCCCTGACATCCCGCCTGGAGTACTGCATCCAGGGCTGAAGTACCCAGGGCATGAAAGACAAGGATCTCTTCAGACAGGTCCACAGGAGGGCCATGAAAATAGTCAGAGGACTGGAACACTTGTCCTATGAAGAAAGGCTGAGAGAGTTGGGGTTGCTCAGTCTGGAGTAGAGAAAGTTCTGAGAAAATCTTCTTGCAGCCTTTCAATACTCAAAGGGGCTTATAAGACAGAAGGAGAGAACCTTTTTACTAGGGCTGGGGAAACAGGGCAAGAGAAAATGGTTTAAACTGAGGTTGGTTAGGTTTAGATTGGACAAAAGGAAGAAATTTTTATGATGAGGGTAGTGAGACACAGGAGTAAGTTGAAGATGTGATCCTTGTAATTGTTCAAGGTCAAGATGGACAGGGCTTTGAGCAATCTGATCTAGTGAAAGATGTCCCTGCCTATGGTGGGGGCTCGGACTAGCTGATATTTGAAGATCCCTTCCGAGTCAATTCTTTGATTCTGTATCCTACTAGCTATTCTACAGCAATCAGTGGAATACCAGGCAATGAATGCTTGAAATTAAACTGAACATCTGTCTCTTTCTCTGCAGCAATTGTTCTTGCTTTTATGAGATTCTACCCTGGGTATTGATGGCCACTTCAGTTCACTTTTCTTTCTACTTTTGCTGTAAAAAATACATCTTTCATTTTTCAATGTTTTGCTAGTTCCAGGTGATGAATTCCCAAAACTTAACCCTTTCAGAAAAGACTTTTCTCTCATTCCTTTGTGCCATCCGTGGTAGAATTATGAAGTGAAATTTGTCACCTGTAACATACCTAATTAGATAGGTTTACATTTTCACCTGTTCTGAGGGTTCAATATTACTTCATAATTTCTGTTATAATTACTCAGAAAATCTCCCTGTTTACTTTTAAATACTACTGAATTTATTGAATACATGAAATTTCTTGTCTCCTTAGTGAATTAGGACATTTAACCAACTATTATAAATAAAGCTCAAAGGCATTGAGTACCTCAACGTCCAAAGAGCACCTGTGACCTGCACATACATTAAACATGAACTATAATAATGAACAAGTAAATTTATTTGAAGTCAGACCTAGCAGAATTTAGACAAAATTTTCAAGACCAAAATTCAGTTCAGATGTAATTTGTATCAATTTGGCATCTGGATTAGCTTCTCTTTAAAAGTCTCTTCCAACCCAAACTATCCTAAAATTCCATGATTTTATTCAGGAAGAAATTAATGACAGTACATTTAGGGTCTACTTCAGACTTTAAATGTGCATGGGCTAGAAATTAGCCTTACCTGAGTATTATAAGCTTTCATATACTCAGTGGAAATGAAATTCCATCAAAACTATGCATGTTTCAGAGCTGCATATCCACTGGAGCATGAAGACTTTTCTGCCTCAGTCATCTGTAAAAATTTCTCAGAGCAAGGCAGCTAAAATGAAGCAGGTGAATCTTTCACCTGTTCAAATGAATGAGTCCCTTTCAGACTCCAGGAAATTAAAAAAAAAACCAAACAACCAACCCACCCCCCCCCCTCAAATGAATGAGTCCATTTCAGACTCTAGGAAAATTTAAAAAACAAAACAAAAACCAACCAACCAATGAAATAAAACAAACAAAAAAATCAACCCAAAAAAAACCCAAAACAAAACAAAAAAACCCCCAACCAAACCAACCAAACAAATAAAACAACCAAAGAAAACAACCCAAAAAAAACCCAAAACAAAACAAAAAAACCCCCAACCAAACCAACCAAACAAATAAAACAACCAAAGAAAACAACCCAAAAAAAACCCAAAACAAAACAAAAAAACCCCCAAAAAAGTCCCCCCACAATAACAGTTAAAGGTATGAAGTCGGTGTTTTACAGATAGACTACACCCATATTGGGAACTTGAGTGTTTCCATTCAGAAAGGTAAGATAAAATCTCTGCTGGACATTTGTGTCTGAGAATTTTCTTTAAGAAAAGAAGAGGGAATGATAAATCTGCCCAAAAGAAATCTGAAAAATGCATGGTGCACAAGTCATCCATAGTTTATTTTTAGTATCATTCAGGATAAAACTATTCATACTAGTATCTTTTTGATGCAGGAAACAGATCTCACAGACCAGAGCTCATTATCTTTTAAACAAAGAAAAATATGGATTTTCTTTTTTTTTTTTCTTTTAAAAAAATGTTAATTATGAAGAGACTATATTGAAAAATAAGATGGGGTATTAACACCTAAAGAAATGGCTGGGAAAATTATGATTTTAAATAATATTTCTCACAAATTATGCCTTAAGTGTGTTTGTTGTTAGTGTGTATGCAAAGGATAGGCAAGTTGTCTGTTCCACTCTGTCTGGACATGTCATCGATGGATTTTTATTAGCACATTTTTTCTATTTCCTTTCCATGACCCCTGGGTCTTTTTTTCTCTTGCACAGTGCAAAAGTAATCAAGGAAATGCTGCACAGAGACTTTTTTTTTTTAAGAGAAACTTCTTTCAACCTTTGTGGTAAGAAACATGTAGAAGTTACTCGAAGATGCAACTTCTGGCTTTCTTTTAACACTTAGCCTCAAAAAAGATGTGAGCTTTAAGAAAAATTTACTAATTATATATTCCTAGGTACACTGAAAGTTCATACTCTAGTTTTCTTCAAGTGCCCATATTTTTAATCTAGATCTCTTTTCCACACTGATGCAGCTGAATACACAGAAATAGGTAGAAATCCATAATTGTGTAATGTCATTACTGCCATGCTCTGAGTAGTTTATTATATTGCAATTCAACCTTTTTAATTATATCATGAAATAAATATCATTCTACTATGTTATTAAACAAATTACCAAAATCTGCCCACTCACTAAATAAATCAAGCAGTATAATTGAACATAAATAGCTCCCAATCTCAACCTAATCTGTTGAGATAGCAAAAATGTTCTTTTCATTTCTCATGCTAAGTAGAGAGCTCTGGCAAGTTAGGAAAGGCTTCAGAACCTTTTTTCTTTTCTTTGGAAACTGATACCTTATCTTTCAATTATCTGAACAGTGAAAAGAGCACAGATATTGGCATTCAATAAAAAAGTGGTTAATTTGAAATAAATTCTTAGAAAATCTGGTAAGGTGAGGATTCCTTTCAATAAAATTTAATCCCTAATTAATTTATATATGTATTGAGTTTAAAAGTACTATTTAAACAAATGTATCCAAAAAAAGTTGATGTTTCATGAAAATTAAACATAAAGTTGTCTAGAAGACCTTCTTAACTTAAACTTTTTGTTAAAATATGCAACTAAAAAATCAGAGTTGTGCTCTATTTCTACACAAAAATAAGGTTTGAAAGAGAAGCAGAGATCACACTAGAGCTATTATTCCTCTGGGGAGATATACAAAGGAAGATTGAACAAAAAATTTTGCATGATTATGAGACTAAAGTATAAAGACTTAAAAACTGAACTGTGTACATTAAGATAGCTTCTGAAATTTCCCTGAATAATATGCAAAAAAGATTTTTCCCAACTCTGATCTCACATATTGTATTGGTAGATTGGTGTGATTTTTATCTCTGTTAAAAAATGACATACATCAGAATCAGGCATAGGGAGGGAGCTCTGAAAAACCTTCTGGCACTCATGGAGAAAAGTAGTACATTTTTAAAGTTTGTATTCAACCTTATGTAGTTGTTTCTTCCTTTGGCTGTGTCCTCATACAATTATGGTGATATATGGCTGTAAACACAGCTGCCCTCATGCAATGGACTGAGAAACAGCCTTCTATGCATGAGATTTAACTTTTCATTTACTTCTAGTTGTCTGAGTTTAAAATAGTGCTTAAAATACTGGTGCAATTTGAAACAGTGAACTTTTCCATAACTACATATGGCTGAGGTTTCTCTAAACATTGAAATAACATTACTCTGCAGACTATCAATATTTCATTACTTTTCCAGTTTTGCCATACTAACCTGATATGTTCATGTAATTAAGAATTTTTATTGTTGTGTTTCATGTTTCTACCCACACAGAAGGGTTCTAGACAGGATCTCAGAAAATGTGATGGAACCTTTTATAATAAAACTAAAAGGTAGTCTAAGACAGGAGGAGTTGGGTGTTTTTGCTGTAGTATGGGGCGGTCTCTCATCCTTTCCTGTCAAATTCAAACTAACCTAAAGGAACCCTATGTGTCTTTTTATCTGTTCTCCTATAGAATGAATGGAAAGAGGGAAGACTAATGTGGATTGTGTCTAAAGTTCCAGTTGCCTTCTTTATTTGGTCTACTGTTTTTTACTATTAATCTCTATAAGATACTGAATTGCAGAGGCCAGATGTTGCTGTCCTAGCCATTATTCTTGTTTCTCCCTGAAGTCCATAGCACTGGTAGGAAAGAAAATTAAGGACAGAGATTCACGCAGTTCAGCTGTGTTTAAGAGTTTAATGCTGTGTGCCATTCTTATGGTTCTCTCATCTGCAAATAAGGCAGTAAGAGACAAAAGTGAATGCGAGTTGAATAATTTTGAAAGCTTTGCATACAGATATTTATTTGTTGCAGACAAAAATGTTTGTGAGGGACATACAGTGATGGAGGCAAACAAGACAAATTTCAGTTAAGAAATCAAGAGGGAACCAGTGACAAGTGCTGGTTTTCACATTATGCATCAAATGTCATTTTCTCAGTAAGAACTACTATTTTGTCTATTTGCTTGTCTTGATATTTGCTCAGTAATAGATGGATTTATTTTTTGCAATATTAAACTCATACAGAAACCAAGACATTTTAAATGCACAAGAATGATTTGTCCTCTTTTACTGTGTATTACCATATCTCTCTAGACACTGTCACCCACTGTCAGTACCTTAGTATAGCTGCAGTCCTGCCATAACACTGCTGGCAAGCCAGTAACAGTCTGTGCTCTGTTAAACCTGTCACTTTTGGCAGCTGTACTCTTTCTTCTGTCATATTTCTCTTCCTCAACTATTTGCTTGATGCAAAAGGAAAAAAATGCCCCATCATTCAGTACGAGAAAGACATGGGCATAATGAAGTGAACCCAATGGAAAGACACAAAGATGAATAAAGAATTGGACCATCTGACATATGAGGAGAGGCTGAGAGAGCTGGGACATTTCAACTTAGAGAAGTGAAAGCTCAGGGGGATCTTATTAATGTACATAAACACTTGATAGGAAAAGTAAAGAAGATTTCACATAGACTTGAGCCACCTGCCCTAGCTGCCCCTGCCCTGAGCAGGAGGTTGGACAAAATGTTCTCCAGATGTGCCTTCCATTCTCAAACATTTTAATGATTGTCTAAATAAGTTAATAATAGAAATCAGCCAAGATCTCTAGGGAGTATGAAATTACATGACACCAAGTAGCTAAGAAATAATGTGCTTTCTTATGCTTGTGTATAAATCAGCAAGGCTAAATAGTTGTTAGTTGCCACACAGAGCAATAGGTTATAAGGTAACTGCTAATCTTAGTAATGACTGAATCCATGAATCCAGCTAGAAATCTGTCAACACAGTAATGTCTTGCATAGCATAGCATAGCTGCCAAAAGCATTTTCTTTCTGACATGAAGTTTTATTAGTCATTTGTAAGTGATTAATGATATCTGAAATTTTGTCACTTCAAACAACAAATGAAATTTGTGATGCAGCATGGCCCTCATTTGATGGGTCATTGTGCAGCATTTCTGCTCCTCTTCCAGAGTTGTTTTCTGTTTGCTTTTCAATCTGAAATTACATTATGAAAAGTTCTTTTACTATGAGGAGCGGAGACCAATTTCAGTTTAAAATCACCTTGCTGAGGCTTCTATGTTGTCATCAACTTTGATTTAATCTTTAAAATAAATATCTTTATAAAATTTTTGTACAAAGAAGAGTATTTAAAATCTATCTCACCCAGGCTAATGTCATGCTCAGTAATTAGATTACATTTCTGTGCAACTACAGCAACCTTCTCTTTCAGAAGAAACTTTTTCCCAGATTCACAAAAACATTCACATTTCAAAGACTAACTTGACTATCTAAAGTTCTCCAGAAAAGTTATGATTTTACTATTTTTGTTTTAAAATTTCTTAGGTTCATCTTTGTCCATATTTATAATTTAGCATTTATTAAGGAGAAGAAAAACACCTTTTAACATTTCTAATGATTGATGATGTTAATGTATGGGAAAACCTAACCACACTAAAAGCTGAGGCAATTGCTCAAAAAAACCCCCGAAATCTTCAAAGGAGGGAATGAAGAGGTAAAGTTATTTTTACTGTTATGTGTTTCACATACAATTACTAAGTAACAATCATAAAAGTCAGGGAAAAGACCAATGAGTACTGCAGTCTGTTACTGAGTAAGCTTAACATTGAGATCCCATATTGTGACCCACAAAGTGTGCAAACTTTTCTAACAGCCACAGAAGAAAAATAACAACAAAAAAATTTTTTTTCAGTAAGGATGAGAAAATATGCACTAGTTCACAATACATTACCTATTGGTATTTGCTTCTTTTGAGTTGTGAAATATGTGAACTATTGCCATACCATGTTGTTTAATAAAATTTGTTCACATGCAGAAAATTGTTTGTATTTGAGATTTCATTCAAGTTTTTCTATAGATGAAAATGAAAAGCGTAGTTCTAAGGTGTCTAAAATGCCTCAACAGTGTACTCATGAACATTTCTTGTGATATAAAATTTGCCATACACTGTAAAATCCCAAAAAGAATGTACTGAGCGCAGGTGAGCAGAAGGGTGAAGCAGAAGAGACTGAAAGGGTGTGCAGCTCTCACTGTTGCTGCACAGCTGGAATCTGTGCCAGCTCAACAGGAAGGACCCGTGCACGGCCACGTCTTCTGTTACGGTGAGTGGGACGTTATGTATTTGACTTGCTTGTCTCAAAGTTCCTGGAGGATCTACCTGAATATACACTTCTATGTGTATTGGCATACATACATGTCCACATCTACCTATCTGGATTTCATTCATAGTAACAGATGAGAAACAGAAAATTCTAATCATGGTTTATTTCTATATAAGTCCCATGACTCATACTCTTAAGACACCTATTTTCCTCTATCAATTATTATTTTTCTGTATCGACTACTAATTTTCTGTATCATCGCTAGTGTGACTATTCCTTGACCAAATTTTAGATATATATAGTGAAAATCTCATTTGTCTGTTTGCTTATGTAAATCTTGTTCCTTTGCAACGAGAATTAAAAAAAAATAGTGAAACAAAAAACCAAGAAAAAAACCCATGAAAAATTTTGACAAACATCTATATTTTTTTGTGACTTTTTGTTGGTTTCTTTGAGTTTTTGGGAGGGTTTGTTAGGGGTTTTGTTACTGTTGTTAGTTGGTGTTATTTTTTGTTTACTTGGTTTTGCTTGGGGTTTTTTTACTCTATTTTGAGATCTATTTTGAAGCAAAAATTTATTTTTTGTGAAATGAGATTCTCATAAATTTTGCTTAAGTGCTTTTGAAATTAGAAACCATTATTTAGAGACAGGCCAATTGAAGTAAATTGGTGCCTTTTAATTGATTTAAAGATGTGATGTACTGTAATCCTGTTAGCAAATTATCTGTGATATAACAAGCTTCTCTATGAAATCTAAACTTTCCATAAGAAACATAAAAATGGAAGAATCAAGGAATGTTATTTTAATGCTCTTTTTCTACTATGCTCTTTTAAATGCTATTTTAATGCTCTTTTTCTGTATGTTTTAATTGACTTTACGAAGTCCTAACAATAGCAGTGTAAATAATAAATGCACCTTACTAAAAAGAAAATAAAATCATTTTTGAAAATCACTAATACTTAGAAGGAAGTTCACAAATTTTCATGACCATTCCATGACCAGTAGAATACCAGAGATTGTGCAGCCAAGCAAACATGCTTCTGCAAAATCCTGCTAAGAGCCAAAATGGTTCTCAATTGCGTTTAGGTAGAGCAGATCTGAGGACAAACAAAATTGCCTAAATAAGCAGGTGATGCTGCTTACAGTGAAAGGACACTGACACAATTCAGGTATTACTGCAAGCCAAGCAGTTTTCAGGAAAGAGTTGTGTCTTACTCATTGTTGTAATACCTTCTCTGCATGAAAAACAGTTTATCTTCCGCACTGTAGTCTTCTATAAATTTTAAAGGTCATGAAATGATAGCCTTAATCAGGATTATGTGTGATAAATGTAGCTTTACTGTCTGAGGAGTACCCTGAGCTCAAAAACTTGAAAGTCTACTCTATTGTTTTAATTTCATATTCTAGTGATAGTTCCTCAAATTTCAACACTATATAACAATTATAATTCCTATAGATATAAGTCCTAATGAGATAGATCTTTTATTTTAAATAGTTATAATGTGCATATTTTTAATTATATTTTCATACTCAACATACAGTTTAAAGCACTTTAAAATCACATTTTTTTTTCCAATACATGTAGTTTATCTTCATCATATATTGTTACGTATGTATCTATTATTTGTTCTTCATATTAATTTCCATATTTATTTATATCCTTATGATAAAAAAGAATTTTATTGTTTAAAGAATTTTAAATTTGTCTAAGACTTACTTAGTCTAAGACTTATTTAGTCTAAGACTATGACTCCTCTTTCCTGTTTTCTTATACTTTTTGTTTCCATTGCGTATCATGCTCCTGAAAAGGGTTTGCACCATGTAAACTGAAGGAGTATGAGATGAAGAAGCCCTATATCAGCTTAAGCAGCTTAAGTTAAATATGATTTTTCTGTTGGAAATACCTGTGAGATATTCATGGATATCCAAGCTTTTCAGATAAAATTATTCTTGTAAATACTTTGAATTGCATCTTTGCACAGCATTCTGCACACCATTCAGCAAACCCACCACAATCTGAAACTTCATTTTCCATGGTAGTGGAATCTCTTTCTTACAGTGCCAGTTTTCCAGTTATTTAAGCACTGGTCTCCCTGTAGCATCAGATGCAACTGACCAATGAGAAATGGTGTTCATTTTAAAGTTTTATGATTCCTCTTATCCTGCAATCAAGATGTTATTCCAAGTAACTGCTTTGAAACTGGAAATATGTATGCCAAATGGACAAAGAAAACCACGGGGTTCAGAGAGGCTGAAAAGATTGAAAATCAATATCCTTCCTAAGACAGGAAGAAAATAAGTACTCCGTACATAACTCAGATAACATTTTTTCCCCTGTGTATTTACTATTTCTTCTTATTTTATGGTAATGCCCTACACAAGGATATATAACACCTCCAGCCATCATGAATTTGTCAACAACAACCTGTGTCAAAACAATCTAATATCCTCCCATGACACAGGAACAGCCTTGTGGCAAGAGACAAAAAAGATGTCATGTCTTGACTCTGGTGCATTTTTTGATGCTGTCTCACATGACATTCTCTTAATGAAGTTCAGAAAATATCATCTGGTGGAAAGCTGTTGTAACATGTAAAAATGTTTCCAAAGAGGTAATAGCACCACTGTTTCACTGGTACAAAAAAAGGATGATTAAACTGAGAACCTGTATCTGCAGCCAGAGGATATTGTCAAGGTTGACCTGATAATGCAGAAAATAGGGTATATATTAAATTTTCAGATGTACAGTACTGGAAAAGATTGCCAGGGTGTTGGAAAAATAGGAATTCAAAGAACCCCTACTGAATGGGGAAGAAGATTGGAGAAACAGGATGCAATTTATAAGATATGCAAAAGAGTAAGTCTAGGAAAGAATTGCATATCAATTAAAAAAATATATGTCAAGTAGGTAATATAAGTGCACAACAGACCTGCGGATCAAAATCTGATTAATATATGCAGAGTATCAGTTAACATTTTTTTACTGGAAAAAAATAAAAAGAAATAAAAAGGGTAAATAGCCTACCTATCCTATCCATTTCATCTGACTAAAGTGATCAGCCTCATCAGACAGGTGAACTAGATTCCATACGGATAACATAAAGGCCCATTAAAGACCGTAAAAGATTTTGTCCATGTACCTCTACATGCTACATGATGCAATATTGACAAGATAATAAAGAAGTGATAGGGTTATATATTACAATAAAATAATAGAGAAGCTCTTCACCTATTTTGAAATTATCTAACACCTGTTTTTAAAGTTTTTGACTTAAAAGAATAGAAAAGATAAATTGTGTTGTTTATGCTTCTTCCAACAGGCTTCAAGTTAAATCTGTACAATGAGGCAAAAACAGGTCCAATAAGCAAGCTGGGTCACTGGACCAGTCACCACCTCTATGGTTTTAAGGTAATCATAGTTACTGAATTTTTGTAATTTTTTATTTTCAGTCCAGGCTATCATAAGTCATCATGGCACTTTGAAGGCACTCTTCATCCTATGTGCCTTTCAATACCATATTCTGGACAGTGTCGTGTCCTCCTGCTCCCACAGGACGTTCAAGTTCTGCCTCTGCACGTGCAATACCTGCGACCACTATGATGAGATACAACCACAATGACATAACATCAATTATTATATAAAATGGGTATGAACAGTCTCTGACACCTGGCCTTGGGAAAAAAAAAATTGTCCTAGCCCCAACTCATAAAAATAGATTGAAGCTTCTTAAAAAGAGGCTTCAAAGACCTTTGGAAGGGCACATATGAACACAGAGTGCAGTGCTATTAAACAAAGTATGGTAAAGCCAATTTGATTACAGCCAAATGAATAAAGTTTTATGCAGCATTCATTCCACAGGCTGTAGGTTTTCCATGTACAGATTAAGAGGAAAGGAATTTCAATAAAAATTGACTAAGAGAAAGGGAAAGTTCAGGCAGGAAAAAGGAAGTTGTCCTCTTTTGGTTTTAATCTGCCTATAAAAATAGATTCTCAGAAAAGGACTATAGTGTTATATTACTAGATCTTTAGGCATAACTGTCAAAAGTTAGTTAAATTAAGCAAAATGAAAGGAAAAAGAAGTCCTGACAAGAACAGCTACAGACTTATCTTAAGAACTTGATTTATATGTATGTAGAAGAAAAGTTATTTCATCTATGAAAAATTCAAAACAAAAATAGATTCTTTCTCTGGTAGCTAATATAATTTAAGTAATTGACTCCCTCTGCATGCATAATAGCAAACCAGTTCTGGAGCATCAATTAAATTGATTCATGAATAAAAAAAAGGATGTTGCTATGTTTTTCTAATCTTAAAAAAACCCTCCATTATTCTCAGAAGAAGAAGGAAGACAAAAATAAAACAGTAGGAAATTAAAACCTTAACATGCTTGCCATTGATACTAACATCCACTGTCAGCCTTGCTAAATCTTCAAACAGTAGATCTGAGACATAAATATTTTAGTTCCTGGTAAAGTAAAATGAAAAATACCATTATCGATGACGCACTTGTGAATTTTGTAACATATTGTAATTTACATGTTTTCTAAAGAGTCCTCAGCCGAGATAGCATTTCTTCAATGGGATGCAAAATTACTGAGACATAAATCTCAAAAAATTAAATCCTTGACATTACTCAAACAGGTGCAGAAATGAGATTAATTTATTAAAACACTTCAAAATAGCTGTGCCAAAAATAATACCATTTTTCAGATTCTTCATTAATGCACTAATGGACATGTCCACTAAATATCGTTCTGGCTTAAAATCCACACCCTATGATTTAACGTAGTCAACTTGCTATAGAAACTTGCTGTCACAAAAAAAAGCTTTATTCAAGGAAGACAAAACAACTAGGTGAAATAGGTTTAAACTGGTTAAATAATGATTTCCTGACTTGTTTGTACTTTGCTAAAGAAATATTTTCCTCATTAGTCTACCAAAGCTTTAAATGAGATAAAATGTAAAGGGATATACTCATAAATGTTAATATTGAAAATTCAGGGATTATGTATTTTATTTATTTATTCATTTGGCTTTCTAAAAGACAAGGACCAAATGTTTGGTTCTTCATTGTAGTGTGTAGTATGGGTTTGCAAGCCAATTTTATTCTGGGCTGCATCAAGAGAGGCAGCAAGTCAAGGAAGTGATTGTCTGACTCCCCTTCCATGAGATTCCATCTGAAGTACGGTGTTCCACTCTGAGGACCCCAAAGTAAGAACAATGGGGACCTGCTGGAGAGAGTCCATAGGAAGGCCATGAAGATGGTCAGAGGGCTGAAGCACCTCTTCAATGAAGTCAGGGTGATAGAGTCGGGGTTATTCAGCCTGGACAAGAGAAGGCTCTGGGAAGACCTTACAGCACCTTCCAGTACCTAAAGGGGCCTACAAGAAAGCTGGAGAGGAACTTTTTGCAAGGGCACGTAGTGATAGGACAAGGGGTATTGGATTAACAGGTGTGGATTAAATACTGAGGAGGGATCCTTTACTGTGAGGATGACAAGCCACTGGAAGAGATTTGCCCGAGAAGCTGTGGATGACACATCACTGGAAGCCCTCAAGGGCAGTTTGGATGGGTCCTCGAGCAACCTGATCTGGTGAAAGGTGTCCCTTGGATTTGGATTATCTGATATTTGATTATCCCTTCCAAACCAAACCATTCTAAGATTCTAAGTTTTTATTGTTCTGTGAAAAAGTACATTTAGCATCTTTCTTGTCCATTTCCTATACATTACCAATGAAGTAATTATTCCCTAGAGGTTATTGCCTTCAAGAGTTTCATGTTGTTTGACCAAGATTTAAATTCTTTCTTTCTGGTAAAAAAACAACTCTAGTCTTCCAGTCAGGAATTCTGAAAACATTGAACAAGGCAATTTTGAAAACTGAATTTCAGGGGAACTTCTATATCTTAGTCTTCTCCACCATTTGGTCTCTCCAGGAATTGGCAGATTGCCTCATTTGTTTTGTTTTCTCTGAAATGACTGCAGTACTACAAAACTTAGCATTGCTTCTGGGCTTCATGTTTAGAAATCACAAGGATCAGTTAATCCTTGAGATTAAAAAACAATAAAGTATTGTTCTTTTCTGCTGTTTTCAGGAGCTCAAACCCATAATTTCTTTTGCTTCATTGTTTTCACTGTAGTGGAGTATAGATACATCTAGCAGTAATATATGCATGTTGGAGAGCTGGTGATTAAAACATAACTTGTTGACTAGTTAGACTCATGACATAAAGTTTGGAAAAGTGTAACTTACTGTTTCTTCCATGGCTAGGACTAGCCTAAATTTAAAACACCTACTTTAATAATTTATTATTGGTTCATTTAATAAAATTAAAATTAGGAGAAATTCCACAGAAAAAAAAAGAGAAAAATAGAAAATAAAAATAAAACCTGGAAGTATTCTCCACTTTTGATTTATGTCAGCAGGGTTGAAGTATTTTGTACGTTAATATTTTTTAACACAGGATCTTCCCACACATAGGAGTGGGGACAGGGGGAAGCATCAGATTTTCTAATTTATCTTTGATTCACCTAAGAGACTAGCTGCAATTGAAAATATGATTATGTGAAACAGTTATTTGTCTCTCTGGGCTCAGAAATTCTTTTCTAACCAGACACATCCCATAGATTGCCTGAATTTAAATGAAACATTAGAAGAATGGGTCAGCACAGCAGACACTTCCAGACCTTAAGTGCTCTTGATCTGAATCATTCCTTCATGAAAGCTTATTTTCCCTCTCTCTTTCTTGGGGCATCATGTCGCTAATTTACATATCTTTGCTTGTCCTGACATTCACTGTTCTCACATCTCCATGTAACTGATCAGTTCTTGGCAGCTACTTTATGATGTTCATGATCCCAGAGTATCATCAACACTAAACCCAGAATTCAATCAAGCAGCAAATTTACTGTCTGGATCAGGCTAAGCAGATTAGGTGCCCTCTCCATAATAAAAACGTGAAGGGTTGCCATAGACAAACAACACCAAATGCAGTTCCTGCCAATGAATTTTCATTCAGATTCAGTGGTTCTCAAACAGTAAAAGCTGGCTAAACAGCACGTCTCTATTTATATTTTGTAATGGGAATTTTAGGAAAGCGTCCAATGTGTATTATACGGGCTAAAGTACATTTTGGCTTTGTCTTCATAATCTAGGGTCAAACTGTGCAATGCAATCAGGGAGCAGTAGTAGTTTAAAAGGGAATTTGGGAGAGATGACTGAAGGATGTAAAATCTTTTATGAGAAGCTTTAATACGCTAATTTGGTATCATTACAATCAAAGCATACAGTGCATGCTGGGTTTGTGCTAAAGACGTGATAGTTTGATGGGGACAAGTGCTGGAAGGAAGTTGTTGACATTAGTAAAGGATGCAATGCTGTAAGCAAAGTTAGGGGAGGCGGCTGCACGGCAGGAAAAGAACTGCAAATTCTGCCATGGACATCCTAGAATCATTTACTCTCTGTGAAGCTATGCCTGTTGCTTACTCACTGCAAGGTGGGGCCAATGCTTTTGAACTGGTGTAGTTGTTGTACAAGGATGATGTGGTGTTGCAGATGGGGTGTTTGTTATAACACCGATGTATTGCATCTTTTACAAAAGGCAACATTTGTGGTGATTCAGGTCTTTGAAACAGGGTTGTCATTCACTGTCTGGTTGGTGATGGCCAGTCTCCATCACGTGTCAAAACAAAGGAGTCTCTGACTAAGTGATGAGACTTCCTGAACTGCAGCTCTGGAGAGTTCTTTATCCAGTTGTCCCATACCAACTGTGACTATGGCAGTTTATGCATGATCTGTTTACGCTGACTAGCTTAAACTACTTGCAAACCATATCCCAACTACTCCATACCCTAATTAATGTATCTTAAATTCTGCAACAGGCTGTCCTCTGTGCCCATTCCTGACTATTTACATATATTTCATATATCCACAGTTTACTCAATTCTGCAGTAGTAACAACCTTCAGAAGTCCCTGAGACAGCCAGATTCTTCTCTCAGCATTCAAACGTCTATTAATGAGTCTATTCAGAGCAGGGACTGCCTGGAGGGAGTCTTCAGGGCTGGCTGAAATTCCCACCTTGAGAACTCCTATAACACTAAGTCAAACACTTTTCTGTGGAGATGGTTAGTACTTCAGTTAACCACATATCTCGAGTCTATTTATTGCCTAAAAGAAGTTTTTAGATCACCCAAGGAAATGATGACTAAATGTGTTAGGTATGCATGCAAGGACAACCCTGATACCCTGCTACCCCATGATTGCAATCATGTAGAAAACTTGAATTCTGTGCTGGTATTAGAAATACGAGTTAAAATGTGTAGAGATTTTATTAAAAAGAGCATGAGAAATAAGAGAACAGGCTGTCAGGAGAGTGTCTCTTTTCTTTGCCCGTAGCCTGCCCCATGCAAAGTTTCCCTTGCACATTGTCCCCTAGTTCTTCCTACTCCACCAAACAGCCATTGTCCTCTGTGTTACCTCACTTTACCTGAGCAGCTGAGCTAACCCAGCTGAGCTCACATGGCTGTTCCATCTAAAACTCCGTATGACTTACACATTGTGAAATATTGTCTAAAAGACTAGGAGGACATGACAAAGAACTATGTTGTGTTGCTCCACTGTGGACCACATTGGCACCGGTGCCTAAGCTACTGGTTTTAAATTATGTGCTAGGCAGACATTCCTCCAGCTGGCTACCAAAATATTTTTCAATAGGTTGTTCCAGAGTCATAGTTTTCTATAACCTATAGGAGAGCTAGTCAAGACTTGTTTAAAAATATGATCATTTTCCTGAAGACAACTTATTGTCAAATTAGCTGCCAATTAACTCAATAGAATCACTACAGCCAGTTTGAACAACCTCCAAATCTTGGTCCCGTTTCACATGTGTGTAGTTTACCCTAGAATACCTCTAATGGTACAGATTGAATTTTTGCAAATCTCCAAAACTGGCTTTTAAATTTCTTCAAGGGATCTCACTTCAAATTATCTGACTTTAAATTATCTGATCTTGCAGAATAGAAATCAGGTCCTTGTTGAATGCAAAAAGTTACAGATATTTGTTGATATAATTTGACTTAAGTTATCATATGTCTCATGAACATCTACTTTTGATCTTAATTAGACCCTCTTTTAACTTACTAGAGAGAAATAAATTACTCTATAGAGTTCAGAGGTTCAGATTTAGATATCTGTCATACAAAAAAATTAACTGTAATTTTAAAGTGTCATTTTACTTCCTTAGCTAAAAAACAGCTACAGATTAGCTCTGAGGTAAACACATAGGATATGGATATCTAAAGGTGACAAAATGTCCCACCTTTCCTGGTAAGAATATATGTAGACTGAAAATAGATAGCTTATCATCAGAACCCTATTAATGCAAATTAAGGTGGCTATTCCTGTACTTTTGTTTGGAAAGCTGCAAACACTAGAAAGTTGCTATTCAGCAGCATTTAGAAGAAAAAAAAAACAAAACAAAGCCAAGCCCTAGGAAAAACTAATTTTTGAAAAAGAAATTACTTTTTGAAGCAATTTTCATACCTAAAGGGCCTACTTTTATTAACTTTATAATATGCTCACAGAAACATTAATCTCTGTAAAAATGATATAATGAAGAAGATTATATTTCATGCTGTGATCTTTACAGTAAAAATAATAAGAAAAAGGAAATGGCAAAATCCAACAGATACTATGACAAAATATGAATCTTTCTGTTTTAAGTACTCAGTATACTATTTCCAAAGTATGATAAACTAATTTTTTAGATAACAAATAAAAGGCTACATGTCAGTGAGAATTATTCTTAGGCCAAATTTCATTTTGCAACCCTGGACCATTTCACCCAGAGGGTTATTTAAAGGAAAAGGGAGGGAAAGAATTGTATAATGCAAAAAGAATATTATTTCCTGTCCTCTCACCGTACTAAATAAATCAGCTTAATATAAAAATCTGTCGTGCACTGTTCTGGCAAAAAAAAAAAAAAACTTCAAAAAAATAAGACATTAATAGAAAAATTTTATCCTACAAGGTGAAAATTTGGAAAAGCAGATTTGGAAATGTGGGAAGCAGGACTAATCCATCACGAAACTTGGTATTTAATTCATAAGAAAGGGGAAAAACTTGAGTTATACATAAAAATTTTGTGGACAACCTCAGGCACAGTACTCAAAAACAGTTTAGATTTTAAGATTCTTGAAAGGCTTATTACTGGTGTTGTGATTCTAAATAGAATCAAGTTGTCCAGGCTTTTCTGTTTATCCTTGCTCCTGTTTAGGTGTAGTTTCAGAGAAAACTATCTGGAAACTGATGTGGTAATAGGATTAGAAATTTCTTCATTTTCCCCTCTGACTGTTTTCTATGAGCCAGGTTAGGACGGCATAAAAACTTGAAAGAAATAGCATAAGCCAGAAAAGCAGAGCTGAGTACAAGAAGCCAGAATGTCGGGAAGTGACGTGTGAAGGAGGGTGTAGATGTGTAGGTCACTGCTGCTCTTCAGTGTACATCTGGGGCCTTGGAAGCTTTACTCTCCTACTTGGAAGCATTTAGTCACCAACACAGAAACTCACAACAGTCACAATGGTGAGCACTAGGTCAGAAAAACAGCCAAGAGAAAATTCCAAAGAGGATTGTGTCTGAGAATCTTTCTATATTCACTCTCTGCACTTTTCTCTTCAGAGATATCACAAGCACCTTTTTGTTGAAGGGGAACAGGACCTGCAATGACTTTATCCACATATTTTGGGTTGTTGTATGTTGTTTTTGTTTCCTTGAAATTTAAGCAAATTGAGGATGTAGATGCTGATTCTGCCTTTTGAATGGCAGTCTACTGGCAGAAAACTTTTGGAGAAAGAGGAAAACAAAGTTCATTCTCCTTGTATTGAGGAATACTAACACATTTCTGCTACCTGCTGGAGAAGTACCCTAGTGACCAGATTTCAAACTATTAAAAGAAGATTCAACCCTGGGCCATTTAGGGAAAAAAAAAAAAAAAAAAAGAAAAAATGTCTGAAAAAAAAGACCCCAAAAGCCAAAATAAAAAACCCAAACAAACTAAAAATTCTACCACCCCTGAACTAAAAATGAACACCAACAAAAGCCCCATAATCCTTTGAGGCAGCTACTCCTGGAGATATTTCAGTCTCTGTCTTTCAGCTGGACAGAACACCTGGACCTGGTAAGAGCAACTAAGCTATAAAATGAAGTGGAGTTTGAGATTTTGTGGTTAAATAACTGGAAGTACTGCCATTGCACCATTTGAGTGATTTTGATTTATTACTTCAAGGGTTCTAACTCACCCTCTATCTTACAACTCCAAGTTGTGAACCTCGATTCCATTTCAGAAAATATTTAGGAACTATCATTCTTTACTAGAGCTGACTCAAAGGCCAGGAAATTTTGCTATATTGATTTATTTTGTTCCCTCTTTTCCGTTGTTTTTTTTTATGAGAACATTTGGTAAAAATAATAGAAGACTATAAGGCTTGACAGTCAGCAAAAACAAAAAAAAAAAAGAGAAAGAACAATAGTTTAAAAATAAAAGAAATAAATGTGGAGCAACTCTTGTTTTTATTATGGATATTTACTTTGTGGTAACCTGCATGAAAATAATTCCCTAATGTACTGAAATCTTTATGATCTGAAGTGCTGTCATCGCTCAGTCATTTGTTGTGTTAACTGTTGAAAAGAAACTGTCTTCACATTCAAAGAAAAATTTTTCAACAATTATTTATGCCTACTACATAATATATATAGTAATAATAATTAAAAAATTTAACCTTTTTCTCTCCTTGTCACAATTTCAATAAAATCATGTTAAAGACAAAAAAGGGAAAATCAAGTTATTGCACATGTTTTTGGTTTCTCTGTCATGTGCAGGAGTAGAATCCATCTAACATGAATATATCGACAGTTTATGGCCATTAGGAAAATGGTTTGTTCAATACTTCTAAAAAGTGTTTATTTTTGGAAAGGCCATATTTTAATTACAAATCCAGAAATTTTGATTTCCCTGTGTTACTTTATGCTAAAGGTTATTTCAAAATGGAAAGAATAGAAAGAAGACACAAATCTCAGCGATAGAAGGAAGTTGGTTCATTTTGCATTTAAAGTGTAAAATGATAAACTGCAGGTCTTTTATAATACTGCATTGTGTATTTCAAATTTTTGCCATTGTACAGAAAAAACAGGAAATACTTAGGAAAGGGAAATAAAACTAAGATCAGAGATCATAGTTTTAAGTGAATTTTGAATATATTTCTACCAATGTTTTGGAGCTCAGTTTTGTGCTTTTAAAAAAAGACATAAAGTTTTGCCCAAATATTGTTTTCTGGATAATATAAAACAGATTTCTGCTCCATTGCCAGATAGAAATACTTCATTAAATTTTGCTGTGGTGTATATTAGGTGGCATATTAACCATTCAATTTTATTGGTGCATCAAGAAAATAATTTTCCCCTCACAAAAAAAGGTCATATCTATTGAGTCTGAACTGAAGATCACTGTGAATAATTTATTTTTTCAAAATCAGTGGTAAGACTAAATAAGGAGAAAGTAGAAATTTGTCTAACTGCCTTCAAATTAAGAAACTCTTCTGAACTGTTTCTTAAAATTTATCACCTACTATGCATAATAGTCTTTTCTGATTCTGCCTCTCCAGTCTATCTTACCTTTCCTTTTAGCTGTTCTTGAGTGCTTCATTCAGAATTTTTTGCTATATTTTTGACAAAAAAACCCCCAGTATTATGAAATGGAAAGAAATTGTTTTCCTTGGAAACATTCAACTGATAATAATAATCTTCCTAAGCATACATTTAAACTTTGGCACTTTTTTCTTTTTTTTCTCTTTTTTTTTTCTTTTATTTTTCTTTTTTTTTTCTTCCTGTAATAGGAAATGGAAAACAATGACACTAAGCACTTCCAGTATCCAATATATTTTTGAGAAATTATTGAATATGAAGTCAAATATTTCCGTTTATTGTAAGAACAGACAAATTTCACTCTTTTGAGGAGAAGTTCAGATTCACAAAATAGGACTTTAGATCTTGTTTAGCTTGGATAAGAATTAGATCAATGAAAAGCTCTTGAGAAAAGTTTAAAGCAAGCAATGTTAACTTTCCCAGGTGTTGTTAATACAGTCTTGATTAACTCGAGACAGCTTGATATTGTTGAGCCAAAATAAGGGTGGACCCTCCACGGCACCTTCCCATGGCATGTGGGAAGCTTTCTAATCAACAATAGAGCACATGCTTCTTCCTTCTTTTCATGAAGTAAAGTGGGAAAAATGTTATCTGCCAGCTGTAGGAAAACCTTTAGGTATCAGATAAGTTTAATGTGTTCAGTCAGAAAACCACTGTTCACCTACTTTGCAAATTAAGAGAAATAATTAATAAATAAAAAACCAAACAATGTAAGATAAGAAGGTGGTGAAGGGTTTAGGTTTGTAGCATAGCTGTGGCAGACCTCTAGATAGATCTTGTGCTCTTACAAGGAGAGGAAATGTATTGCCTGTTTGTAAGTTAGGGTAATATGGGCAGGATAGAGTCTATTTAATATAGGCATACAACCTAGGCAACACTTAAGAATAAAGCACTTAAGAAAACAACCCACATGCGGAAAATGCCTAAATCATTGATTGAGATGGACAAAGGTAACTGTCTTTCAGAGCCTCTAACAAGATTTTTCTCACCTAGCCTAGGTGCTAGCCTCAATAGAGATGAAAGTCCAATTTATTACATAAGTTGAGTAGTCCAATCCTTATCCAGAGTCTGTTAATTTTTATAAATAAAGACTTTTAATTATATAGCTATTACTGAAACCCGTAAGTCAATTAATTCTTCATAGCAATAAAGTTCTTCTGTATGAAAATACAGGTCTGCATTGCACTGAGCCAGGCAGCTGTTCTTAGAGTTATACAACATGGCAGGATGTAAGGATTTTTATACATTACAAAAATGAAGAAAAATGGAAGGTAACCTTCCATTAGGAAGACTATACATGGAGTCAGGCAAAATAAGAAGGAGGAAAAATCAACAACAATTTTACCCAACTCCTGCATGGCAGGGTGTTTCTGTAAACTGAAATATTAGGTAATATTGCTCACCTTTAAATTCTCTTCTGTGGAAACTAAAATAGGTTGTCACCATGTCATATGCTTCCAGCAGAGGTGGTGGTAAACTGCAGCTGTAGTCTTCAGCTTCTCTAGTCTTATGTTAAAAACATCGAAGCTAAACCAGGCTGTTATTTTTGTTTTCATCTTTTTTTCTTCTATGCCCATTGCTAAAGGTTGTTTATGGTGTATGTACTCTTTTTGCAAAGGTAGCAGAAATCAGGAATTTTATTAAAGGAAAAAGAAAGGACTTTTTACTTAAATTTCTTCTCCTATAATTCAGCATAAATTTAAATAAAAAAATTAACTGACCAAAAAGTGAAGCAGAATGGATTTTTTTCTCTAAATAAAAGAAGTGAATGCTTTTTTAAAATTGTGAATAGCTATATACAATGAAAAAAAACCTATCCTAGATAAGAGTGTTAATTAAAATTTTAATTGTGTCTGTATGAGTTACCAAGGGCAGAAGAAAAATCATATACAGAACATTGCCTGATGTTTTGGGTTTATTTTTTTATTCTTTTAGTCTTATTTTCCCCTCACTTCTGTTCTTTTTTAACTGTTTCTGGAAGCTTGTTCAGCTAAACTGGAGAGTGCAAGAGCATCCCCTGCAGGAACATTTCAGCCCACACTGATTTTCTCTTTTCTATGGTGTTTTTTCTTCTGTTAATTTGTATTCATCTTGCATGGTGCACAGTAATTGTGTCTAGAGAATTAGAGAGGGATGGCTATTGCAGTGGTAATAGAATTACTATCAGTGTTCTAAGCTGGTAAAAGGATTGTGAGTTTCAGTCAGAGGATTTAAAAACACATGCTGAAATATATATCAGGATCTCTTGTCTGCAGCACTACTTATAGATGTATTTTTCTTTGGAGTTATAAGTAGGATGGTTTAAAGTCAGTAAATGTTGCTAAAAAAGATGATACTAGAACTCTCTGAAAAAACACCTTTAGGTTTGTACATTACAACATATAAATGTACACACATTCTGAAATGATCAAACTGACTCCTCAAGTGCCCTTGAATTCAGTGGGAACTTATTCACTGTCTACAACAGTAGTTACTCGTTGTTATTTTATATCACTCTTCTTTTTCTTCCAATATGTTCTTTCTGACTTAATCTCCCCTGCCTTCTTTAAATAAAAGGGAAAAGAGGAAATTTGTCATAATTAAATGTCAACATATTATAGATATGGTCAAAAATTCTGAGCCATGTGTTGCTTTAAAAAGTGAACACATAAAAATTAGTATATGGGAAGCAATTTTCAAATCCTGCTACAAGTTCTATGGATTTTATGATATCCTGAAAGTAATGGTTTAATGAGCACATATATAGTATTAAAAATTTTAGTAATCTATACTATAAAAATTAACAGTAAAAACCAGACAAATTGTGTCTTTGACTTTTGAGGTGTTGATATTCTACCTATAAGAACTAACCTGTAAATCTGTAAACTGGGCTTCACCATAAGATGGCAGAAAGAAATTTGAACTATTTCACCTTATTTCTGCAGAACGATCCATTCTTTCAGTTTAACTATAGCTTCTCTGAAATTTGTGCTCATACAAACAACATGAATCAAATTAATTTGTAGAAAATTACTTCATGTTGGTTTAAGCAGGAATTGGTTGCTTAACTGGGTATTTTCCTCTCCTTTTCCTGAATACTTTAGAAAGCCAAGGTCCCATGTACAGTAGAATTACATAGCAATGCCTGATAATGATCTGGGACTTGAAATGGAATCCAGTTAAATCTGGAAGCCTTTTTAAAATGCGAAGGAGAATAAGGACCTTAGTATGTCCTGCAGCTCTTGTTCTTTGTTCTGCTAATATCTGGATTTTTCTCGATCCTCATTTGAAAAACTGGAAGACACTCATTTGTATAATTTCTTAAAGAAGCAGTCCTTCCCTCACAGACAGCTGGTAGTAGACAGGGGCTAGTCTTTCCCTTGTCCCTTTTTGGTTTATTCCCTGCACAGATATTGGAAACCCTAGTGGAAGAAGAGCTGTTTGAACACCCAGATTCCCATAATACACAACTAAGTGTGTACTACTCTACTGAAGAAAGGGTTTTTGGTTTTTTTGTTTAAAAGAAACTATTCATTTTCAGAACCTTCTGAACCAGTCCATAATAAATTTCTCCTGTCACCGAGATAAAGCAAAATATGACCAGGTCTTTAGGAAACTGAAAAATAGAGAAAACTAAATCCCACTTTAATTTTGCCTTAGATGCCATATCTTTTTGTAGACATTGCCCAACTATTTTTAGATAAAATTTTCATCAAAATTTGTCTTGCATTTCCTCACTAATCAGCTGGAATTCTGCACAGAATCATGCTATAAGCAGTAGTTTGGAGTTAAAGTGAATGTGTTAGTCATCAGTTGTGATCTCCAGGCAGTAGTCTATTATTGGGCCAAAGAACATAATCCTTTTGCACTTAGAATTTTGTGATATGGTCATACTGGAACTTATTTCCACCATTCATTCTGCTATAGATTGTTTTGGAACTCCAGGCTCATTGGCAAAACACATCTAATTTCCAGATGACATTTCTTCTCTGAAAATCTGTAGCCATTTGCTAATGAGTTGATACTGTTCTCTGGACTGCAGTGTTCAATCTTCTCTATTGCCTTTATTCACCTGCTATAATTAAGAGAGAAGAAAATAAGGCTTATTCGGTAAGACTTGTCTTGATATTTGGTCATTATAACCTCTCTTCATTCCAAGGTGTATTTGCTTTGTTTTTCTTTAATTGAATAGTCATAACTGCACACAAAAGCATATTTGAAGTATCACCTTAGGACGTTTCATCCCTCCAATATTGGATATCCTTCCTTCATGTGTCCCAATATTGTCACACATCTTTTATGGTCACATATAATATGTTTCTATTTGCTAGCCTATTCCATTGAAAAAACTGCCAAGCAACATTATTTGATCAATGTGCTATAAGGATTTTAAATAGTTTGAGAGTAGTACACTTACTTGCAGACTCTATTTAAATTTTAATTTACTTAACTGTATCAGAGGTTTTCCCATTCAAAAGTTAAGATGGAATTCGCTAACTTGCAATGCACTTTTTAGGCTTTCATATTCTATTCAGTACTTACATCTTTTCCTTTTATGCTTTTTCAGTGTTATATTGACATGAAACCTAAATCACGATTATGCTTTGTGCTACATTAGTAGCAGAGGACTTCAGATGTTTCTATGTAGGCGAGTAGTGCTGTCTGAATGCCATGGCATATCTGAAAGATGCAGTCTATGTAAGAACCTTTCTGGCCTGGCAGCTGCAGGTCAGTTGGCTTCCTTTAACATGTGCACAGCAGAAACAATGTTGTTATTTAGGAAATGGCATCTCACTTCAAATTTTCTTTGTCAGTGATCAGAATGTTTCAATGATCTAGTGCTGTTTTGGTATCTGCACAGCATTCTTCCTGGGCTTCAGCTGTTATTGCACAAAAATGCATGTTTCCAATAAGATCTTTGCTTTACATACCCCTCTGGTGTGTAAATAACTTAGCAGGTTGCAAAGACCATTAGTTTTCCATGTTTAAGTAACTAATACTACTGAGATCATTTTAGGTTTTCAGCTTTGCAATGTAGATTCAGGAGTCTTCATGTAAACCAGTTGTTTTATGTTCTCAAAATATATATAAATCAGAGAGTCAGTAGGTCAAATAAGACCTATATGTAGCCAATCTTGAGATCTGTTCAAATCAATAAAAGTAGTCTTAGCTACCTGCATGATTCTCTAAACTCTATTCACTTTTTGGTTGGGATATTAAAGCATTTGCCTAGAATTTGGTGTGCAGCATTACTTTAAATGTTGCTAGACTCAGACATCCACATAGATCTAGAATATATGACACAAAGCAGATAGGAGACGCTTGCTCACCTGCTGCACCTGAAAGCCATGTGGGATAACCTAGGACACCCCATATGTAATGAATGAAATCATTCCATAGGTCTTTTTTATTTTGATGCTTAAATTTAACCGTCAGTAGTCCAGGGCTAAAGTCCTTTAAAATTAAGAATTACTTATTTATAGAAGTAATTATTTTATTTACAGAAGTAATTATTGCTTCTTTTTTTTTCTTTTAACTATCTCTTTAGTTCTAAGAATAACCTAAAGGCAAGCATTCTAACCTTAAAGGTGTCACCTTAATCTTAACTTGTCCAGGTTGGGTTTGGATCCCCAAAAGCAATATATTTTCTGGAAAAGACTTTAGCAGCTCTACTTCTTGTGCCTCAAGACTGGAAAAAAAAATGTTCCTACAAAATTGCACAAAAAGACCATGTAATTCATTGTCTTGGCTCTGACAGTGAGTGACAGCGGATGACTAGTAAAGATAAGAAAGAAAGAGCATCAGTTTCTTTCTCAGTCTGCCCTCAGTACACTTCAGCAGTTTGCAAACCATGGACTTTCTGTGCAAAAAGTGAGGGTTTTTTATTCCATAGACAATGCTACATTTTTTCTTCTGGAGATATGATTTTTTAACTTGGAAACAATTGTCACCCACAGAACAAGTCTATTTACAACTCTTAGCAGTGACTGCTGCAATGCTCTTGTGTAGCAGACACAAGTTCCACAGGGAGATGGTATCTAGGTATGACTGAAATAGGGCAAGTGGGTAAAGCGGCAGTTTGCAGTCCTTTTCTAAGAAATGTTTAGCAAGAGGGCCAGGTGGTGGTACCGTATTGGACAGCCTCAGAGAAAGAGCTGTACTGCTGGCATTTAGAAAGGTAGATTCTGGCTTGTAAGACAGGTAGTCCCAGCCATATGACAGATACTAGTTGCTGTTTCTGCAGCTCTTATGGATTACAGAGCCCTGTAGCACATTAGAAATCCTGGGGTGTAATGCACCTGTTTCTAGTAGCGAATTGATGGGATCAGGTACCTGTCACTGATCCAGACAATATTGTCTGTTTCAGGCCTCAAACAAGCATCTCTGTTCTGCTGAAGAAGAGAAGAAACTCTTCCATGCTGAAACACATGTCAAGCATTTTTTTCTGGCGGGGTTTGCTTTGCCTCGTTTTTTCTTGCTTAAAAAAAATGCAGACATTTAGAATCTTTACAGTGGTTTCACGGAGGAAGGATTAATGTAGGTTGGAGGGGAGGTGCTGAAATACAGTCATTTTCCTATTTTCTCATTATTTTATTTTATAGATATTACCACCACACAGAAATAAGCACCACCAGTAAATAACATAACCTTTTATTTTAAACTTTCTCATTAATTTTACAAAGTGGATAAAACAACCAAAGATAACCCCAACACCCAAGCACCCACTCAAATAAACAAAGAACTCCCCTGCACCCTAATGCAGAAATGGAGATCCAAGAAAGTATTTTCATTTAATTTTTGTCAACGATGTGTTTTTAACATCAAGTCCATATTTTCCTAGCTGAGTTTCAAAAATATGTCTAATTTCATCATTTTTCAATGTAAAAGATATATCTATTGTCTCGACACTTCAGGGAGAATGACGACTTTTAGAAGTCTTTGTGTCAGTAAAATTCAGGATAAAAATCTAATTCTGAGATTAGAGGATTAATCTGGTGCAGTAATAACTCTTTGCTAAGTATCTATCAGCTGTTGAAGTTACTGGCTAAATGTATGAGTAACTGGCTCATAGGCTAAAATACTAATTCCTCTAAAATTCCTGATGGCAGCCACATTAACTAGGAAGTTACTTGGCTACAGTGGCTTTCTGGTAAATATAAAGGAAGGACAATATCTGCTGTGATAAGAAGAATATATAGTAGCAGATTGAACTAGCTTTGAATTTAATTACAAGGTAATATAAACTATTTATTTCTGACATTTTAGAAATAGAAAAGCTAGTAAATTTTCAAATAAATTATCAACTTTTTCTTTTTTGTCTCTCAGTAAAATCACACTAGCTACTGACTAGGCTTCTGTGTGCATTAGAAAATTACTAATTTTAAATATTGCCTATTAGAAGTCACTTTTCAACTTCCAGGACACTAATATCTTGGGAAAATTAGAAAATTCAGATAGGATATCAGGTTCAAATAAAGTTTCAGCTTCGATTTATATAGAATCCATAAACTTATACCCAAATAAAAATGCAAATGTATAAATATGCATATACACCTACATGTATGTGAAATATGGCTCTGGAATATATGTCTTCCAGTTCCTCAGCATCCTGTAAGCTGTTTTCACTGTGTATAACCTATCAAGTGTCATGCATAGGAGTGCCAGCTTACAGGACCATGTCAGATATTTGGATCATTTTTATTAAAGGGTGGTTGATAGAATAAGCCACCAGGTACAAAAAATGCATTAAAACTAAAGAATCAGTGGCACAGGGGGTTTTTGCAGTCTTGTATTCTTTAGTAAGTTTCAAAATTAGTTTCACAAAGACTCATATTTAAATTATAATTTTAAAATGCAATTACATAAGAACTTGAAATATATTAATGTTAGTTAAATTTACTTTTTTGTTGATTTAGATTTTTAATTTCTTGCTAGTATTAGAATAGAGTGTTGGCAATACATAATGTATTGGTAATAAAGTCTAGTACAGGCAGTAAAGCCCTTTGTTTGAATATACTAATTGGACAAAATACCAGTATTGTAAGGTAAATGGGCAATAAAGTAGCTGAAAATGGCAAAAGTATTTTAAAATAAAATAGGCTTTATTGACATACATTAGAAACACAAGGACAGAATCATCTAGGGTATATTAAGAGATGGTCAATAAATTACAATATTTTTTCTCATGTCTAGCTCTTGATGTTTTCAGAGTAAGGTCTGTATTATAATTGTCCTTGATTCATATATTATTTAATTAAGTAATGAGTTTCAAGTGACTAGGTGTATTGCATGTGCATTTGGGTACTGTAAATCGCTGTAGGCAATTGTCTCTTATGTGCCTCTAATATATGCGTCATATCAAGTTTTGTGACAGAGTAACAAGCATTTCACACAATGAAGAAAAATGGTTACCTCTTCATGGACCACTGGGTAAATGGATAATTTCTGTTTCTTGAAAGATTTCTACTCTGCAATAATCATAATATAATAGCATTATGAGCTAAACTGCCCTTCCTTGATTAGTCTGTCCTAAACACCTTAAATCATTAGGAAAAACACAATATGAGATGTCTAGAAAATGTTGCCCTCACGGGGATGCTCTTATCAAACTCCTATGTCTACTCTAATTGCTTATTTTTAACTATTTAACTTTCCTTTGACAGGTTGAAGCACTATGTAGACAACTGTTTGAACTGACTGAAAATTGTCTCTCTCTCTCTTTCAAGTGTGTGCCAGGATGTTTTTATGCTGCTGATATTTGGCTGTCCTGTTTACTTTTCAAACAGTACCCACTGATTTGAAATCAAAAGGCTATATAAAAGCATTTTGCTTTCCAAAAAAAACATATCGTAGTATATCTTACTAACTACAATAAAATCTAAAATCTGTAGATTATTAAGGAACTGTTCCAAGTCAGGTGCAGTAAGCATGCAAGACATCTTAAGAAATAGCTTTTCTAAAGTATGAGAATGACAGGTTGAAGACTGGTTTCTTAGGCTCAAAAGAGGTCTATTAATGTGCAAATACACTCCCTCTGAATCCAACAAGCAATGTCTCTGCAAGAAGACATGTTTCTGTGCAGTGGCTCAAGTCTTTTAATTCTGTAATATCAAACATATCTTCAGCCGACATGTTAATTAACACCTTTCCTGCTAGAATTTGAAATATTACCCTTAGGATAAGGCAACAAATCTTAAAAAATGTTGATTATTTTCAATAAATATTTTTTTAAAAATAAAATGTAGATAAGTCATATTAAAAAGAACCATGCCTGGAAAATACATAGGCTTTGAAATGTTAATTCTTTCCTAATAACCATTAGCAACTAAATATAAAAGTAGACAACATTATCATGGGTCCTGTTTCCCAAAATAATGTAGATATCTAGAATTAAATAGCAGTAACTGAGATATGCGTTAAGTGCACAGTGTATAAAGCTTCACACATCAACAGGTGAAATTACTTAGATGTGTTAAACCAGCACGATAAATCTGTTGAAACGAAATGGGAGTAATGAAAAATAAACTTTTCTGTACAGTTGTTTTTGTCAGGTGAAGAGGGAGTTTGGTTCACTCTCACTGCAATTTACAACACAGGCATGCCGTAAGATGGTCATCTAGAACAGGTTTATAACAAAAGAAAAGAAATAACCACTTTCAGGCTTTGATTTATCTTACCATCATATTCAGGCCTAAAATGGGTCATATAAATTGAACACTAGATACTCTTTTTTCCTTCTATTGACTGCTCTCTGAGTTAGATAGCATTCTCAGGTATATATTTATTTTATACATCTGAAGTCATCTTTAATGCAGATAATTTGTCTCACATGTACCTCTGCTAATTCTCACTCTCCCTGCCCCCCCCAAATAAAGAATTGGTGAAAAAAGCCCTGCCTCTTTTGTGCCTCTTTTTATAGTAATGCTAGACAATTTTCTTGACAGGTTATGGGTAGAGAATTTTTGTAACAAGCTTACATCCACTTTGCATATATTGACACAATAATGAATAAGGCACTCAAAGTACATTCTAGTAATTACAAAATATTTCTCAAATATAATATTAACTACAACTTTTAAAATAAATATATAGTTTATCTGAATTGAGGTCAAATGCAGTTCAATGGAAGATTTAATTACATTATGCTTCTTTATATTTTGAAAATTGCTGGACCACAGATTGCTTTGGTTAATGTAGTAAAAGTACTGACTCCTCCTTTTCTCTCAATATATCCAAATACCCCAATTGTAAAAGCCACATAGTGTCGAGTTATTTCTTATTAGGCTGATTTAGAACTGGGATTCAAGTACCTGCATGTGACATGCAATCTGTGTAAGTTGCTCAAAATTAAAGGACAAGTCGGAGCTGTTCTACTTTGTGTAATTAACAATTGGAGACACAGCTTCAATCTGACTCATATTTCCCAAGCAAGTGTCTTAATCACTGGTGTATAGAGGCAATCACTCATTTGTTCTGGCCCAGTGAATATTTATTTATTTAAAATGAAACAGCTCCAACAAGAAAGGCAGAGACTGATGTAGTGTGTTTTAGCAGCAGGGCAATTACATAACAGAATTTATGTTAGTCAATAAATCCCTGCAACAGGGAATCACAAGATAAAACTATTATAAAAAGTCTCAGTCATACATTTAGACAGCTGGCAGTTCTGAGAAATGGCACTGTAGCTGAAACATAATTCTCTTTAAAAACATACTCCACCAGAAATGAAAGAATAGCTCTGTTCATACTGATATTTTAGACACAGTGCTACTGTACTGCCTCTTTCCATGATCCCTAACCCACCAAGTGAAGATGTAGGATGGGACTTGGACAGTAGTCTTGATTCTAGTAACATTGTAGATGCCTAATCCTGAAGGCAAAAAGAAAAAAAATCAATCTTTACGTATTCAATTTTTTTTGATATTACATCATCATTATCTCTTGAGGATATAAGACTATCTTTTTCTGTTGTAATAAACGTGTAACAGATCAATGGATGTTTGTTGATGCTTTAAATACTGTTATCATAAATAAAGTTTTTCGCCAATCCATATTAATAAAAATAATGCACTGTCATGAAACTTTATAATATTTGTAAGAATCACAGTCCTGTCCATTTAAGTTGTTGACATTTATTTTAATCTAAGAACTAAAAATTGTTTATAATAGAAAAACTATAGTGCAAAACCAAATTTTGATTTATAAACAGGAGTACATGACCTATAGTTTTTTTTATTATTGCTTATTCAAGTTGCCTCTTCTGCAAGCAAAATATTTTTTGTATAAGAGGAAGAAAATAGAGTAATCCACTCTATATGCTTTGTTTAATATGCAAGTTCAATATTTTTGAAAAGCAACGTATCATTTTTACAGCAAGAGCAGAGTTTTGTGATAAAAACCCCAAAAAACAAAAAAAAACCAAAAAACAAACAAGCAAACAAACAAAAAAAGTAAAACAAAAAAAATACCATAGGAGAATTTTCCAGAGTTTAGTATTTTATAGTAATATAAAAATATAAAGAAAAAATGGGAAAAACACATAATAATTTCAGAAAAATCCATGGAAACATTAATTTTCATGGATTTTTTAAACAATTAATATTTTTATTCCCTATGTCTACTCTTGTTGCTTATTTCACATTACTTACAAAACCTTCAACTTTCCTTTTTTTGTTGTTTTTTTTTGTACAAATTTAACATTAAATGCATCCATTTATGACAAATATTTCCTTCTACCATGCAAAATGCCCAATATATTTTGAGATAGGTGTTAGAAATAAAAAGTACTAAGGCTCTGGAAATCAATCCACATTTTATGATTTTTATAAATGTCTCAGTTAAACATAAAAAAATATTATACAAAGGAACTTAAGCTATTGTGTAGAGAGCTATACAAAAAAATGAGAGAAAAATGCATTACTTTCAGTGTAGACATGTTGGTTCTTGTAAATTACTGCAACATCTTATGGTGTCAGAATGTGAGAATTATTTAGGATGAATCAAGACTGCATTGTGTTTTGGAGAGTAAATGAAATTGCATTCATTATCCATGTTTCACTGAAGCTTATGTGTATTACTGAGGTACTAAAAAAAGGTACTTGTTATATGAAGGTTTATTTTCTGGTTTTTCCTATTAGCAAGGTTTTCAGGTGACATAGAAGACCATGGTTAATGTGGGGGCTTCAAGACCACAAGATGATCCAGCAATTTATTGCATAAGAGTGTAAGTTGATGGTTATGAAGAAAGCATTTGGAGTTGGAGTCTCGGTAACTGAAAAATAATATAACATCAAAAGAGAGATAATATGGGCAGTGCAAAGCAATATTAATGCTAGAATTGCTCTACTGGTTTGTCTTCTAATTCCTCACTTATAATTAAATAGAATGTGTATTTATGGCTGTATTAGTAGGTTTAATGACATCACCAAGGGTTTGTTTCTCCTTCTCAATGTCAAAGATCCAATTTTCTTGCTACATATGCTGACAGTGGCCCAAGATCTGCTCTTAACTTTCCATTGAACTTTGGCAATTGAGGGCACTGACCTAGTCTGAGCGCTCAGATGCACTTTACATTCCTATAAGGAAGCTTTGAAGGAGCTTGATCATTTCAGACTGTAAATCAATCCAAAAGGAGGATGGAAGCTGCTGAAGATTGGAGTACTGGAGATATGAATCACTTAGGTGTGGTGATTTTTAGAAAAGTTGTTGTCATTCAGGCAACAGTGTTTGAAGAGCTACTAATGCTCACACATCATTAATCCAGCACACAGGTTCATCTACTAGAGCCTCTCTACGTTGCTCCAGACAATATTATGGCAGCCAGCAGTATGCCAACATTGCTCTGAAAGATTTGCATTTTCCTAACAAATTAATTTCTCAGACAGGGAACTTTTCTTTTGGTCAGCTGTCTAAAGTGAATCTTGCAAGTAGGGGCAGTTGAGATATTCATGTGCTTGTGATGAGGGTAAGAATATCACCAAAATAAATACAAATTTAAAGCATTAAACTGTCAAATTTTAGGACTGCTTTTAATCAAGTTATGGGCAGCTAGGCATGGTTATAGACTTTGTAACTTCAGGCCATTTTATGAGGGTCATAATTTAAAAGCATCTTATGGAGACAAAGGAGATAAATAGGCAGTATCAGCGGGTGAATCAGACCTCTAGAGATCACTATACTCTGCTTCATGTTGAAGGAAGATGGGCAATGACAGTCCTAATCGAAACACATTAGGTGATGCCTAGACATGTGATGAATGCCTGGTGCTTCGTTGCCAGCTTGGGTTAAGCCACAACATTGTGCCACACTGTATTTGTGTGGGGAAAAAAGTAGCCCTATCTTTCTCCATCTTTCTCTGCTTCTACGAAAATTTGAAAGATGGAATGGAAAGAAAAGACATATTAGTAACATACTTCCAGATTTGAGTATTCAGTATTCCTCCAGTCTGCTTCACATCATCTGACTTTTCATTAATTTCCTCTGCCTGGTCCTGGAGCATTTATTTGTGAATTAAAGAGTGCCTTTAGAAAAAAAAAGAATGAGCTCAGAGACAGGCAGACACAGAAGCTTACATAAAGATTGTATTAAATATCCCAATGAATTTGACATTTGAGAAGTACAAGTTACCTTTACACGCAACTTCCTCCTGACATCGTATATGACTGTATATGGCAAACACCACATCTTAAATATACTTAATTCCTGAAGGCCTTTCTTACCAATGAAAGATCAAAATAAAGAAGAGATTGATTGTTTCAGGCTTCTCCATGTCATGCTCCAGCTGGTCCCCTTTCCCTTTCAGTACCTTACTCTCATTTTCCTGTCTTCCTTTTCTGCTGCTGTAGCTGTTGAAGCCCATCTTGTTGACCTTTACACCCCTCAGCAGATTCAAGTTGAGATGGACTTTGTCTTTCCTAACTCCATCCCTCCATCTTCAGACAATGTCTTTATACTCCTTTAGGGTCGCATGTCCCTGCTTGCGTATTCTGTATGCTTCCTTTTTGTGTTTCAGTCTAATCAGGAGCCCCTTGCTCACCCACGCAGTCCTTCTGCCACTTTTCTTTGACTTCCTACTCCTTGGGTTGGACCATTCTTGAGCTTGAAATAAGTGATCCTTGAAAATCAGCCATCTCTCCAGGGTACCTCTTGTCCCTCAGCTTATTGAATATTGTGGCTAGCATCTGCCAGAGACTTAGGCAGACTATCTGAGCACAACTGTCACCTGTATTAGCTATTTTGGGTTACAAGTCTAAAAAAATACAAGCGATCATCAAGGCTTGCTCTGATAAGTCCATCATCAATCATATTCCACCATTATAAATTACACATATCTTTTTCTAGGAGAAATGATTATGAAGTTGCTTTTATTTTTTTCCTTGTGGATTCTTTTGTTCCTTAGTTCCTATTAATAATTGCATTGCTTCTCAAAGTGTGTTCTGTCTTCCAGCTTCCAGAAGTACTATAATGAAAAATACTTCCTTTTTGGACTTCCATGTCCCAAAGTGAGAGAATAGACCATCCTCCACCAAGAAAGAACGGAAGGAAACCTTCAAATTATGTTTTGTGCTTCTTGATGTGAACTTGAGATCATGTTATTTATGAGCAGCTACCACTATATTAATACTCTGGAACATATATTCTTGACAAGGTGACCTGGAAAAATGTACTTACTATATGTTGTATCCATCCCTGCACTGTACAAGGTCAAAGATTTAACCCATTTCTTCAGTAGTGCACATAGTTTTATCTAACAATGTTTATACTTTAGCCTCAAAACAGTGTATTTAAAGCACACTTGTTCTTTATTTTGTCCCTTTTAAGATTTTTTTCCCCTTTTATCAAGGCAAAGCAAAAGCTGGAAAATGAATGTGAGTAATATCTCATCTCAATTTACTTTCATTTACATTAATACATGTACCAGTTTGGAAAGCATTTAAAATCAAGAAATTATTGACTAACTGGTAAGTCAAGGGAAGGACATTAGCTCAGAACATGTAGACTACTCATTGCTAAAAATCAGAAGGAAATTTCTAGGGAGTCAGTGAAAGCTGTCTGAAAAAAGTCTCTGGTGATCTACTACCTCCCATTTTACTGCCCCTTGCTTTTTTTCTCCCCCAAACAGTATGTTTCCAGTACCTTTTTCATTTTCATTCCTGGTTTCAACTCTTTCTCCTTTTTATAAAATAATCTATTCCTTTCCTATTTCATCTCTCTCACTCTTTTTTAATAATGTGTTGCCATATGTGTAAGGCAAAAAAAATTATTCTCCCAGCACTCAAAATGTACTTTCCAATTAGTTTGCTTACTACCAGGCCTCTAATATTAGATAAATTAGTTAAGTATGCTGAAATACAGAAATAGAATAATACCAAAATATATTTAATATGAATGTTCAAGAAAACCCCAAAGAAACATTTTAATCAGCTAGCTTTGGTCATGCATGGCCAATTAAAATATTTCAAATTAACCATCTTCAGTCCTTTAAAGTGAGATGAAAACTTGGTCTTCTGAATTTTCACACATGGAATAATAAGCTCAGGATCAGTGGCGTGTAGAAAGAGACAGGAACCTGAGGACATCTACCACTGATTTTGGATAATGAATCTACTGTCACTAGAAGTGAGATTTAAATGATTTGATGCTAGGAAGTTGAATCAATAAGAACAAAAAAAAACCCCTTTTATTTTTCTGTCTTGGGGAAAAAACAGTAGTTCAAATCATTTTTTGTGGCTAAGCTTAAGCTTAATCTGATTTTTTTTTTAAAGAGAGTTTATTCATTTACAAAAAGAATGAGAGGAAAGAGAGACCTAATGTAGATTTAGATTTATCCTGGGTTGTCTCTACCTGGTTGGATTTAGCCTTTACAGTTCACAGTGTTTAATATCAAAGTTCAGACTATCTCTTTTTTTTTTTTTTTTCTATTTCTTTCCATGCAATTTAGGGGAAAAGGAACAAAATAAAAAGCCTTTTAATATTTTACAGTGACTCCAGGCAGACAGTCATTGATGAGACACAGGCATTTCTAAAGAGCTATTCAGCCCACCAGGATCTGAGTTGTTCCCTTAAGCCATTTATCTCTTGTCAATGCTACAAACTGAACTTTGGCAAACAGATTTCTGATTTAGTCTTGTGCCTAATCCAAGTGGGATGAAGCAAGGCCATTATGTTTCTTTTAATGTTCTTTGTTTTGTTCTTAGTTTGTAAGGTCTTTCATTCTACAGACGTAAGCAGTGAACTACAATGTTAGCTGCATATATGCAAAGGAAAAAGAAGGTGGCATTCCTGAGCATCCGCCTCACATGCACCCCCCACACATCAAAAAAAAAAAAAAAAACCAAAAAAAAACGAAAGAGAAGGAAAAAAGGAAGAAAAGAAGACCTTCTTTTAACCCAACTCATGTCATTGATCCGGCTGAGAGTGTGACTGTCAAATCAGCAGAGCTGGGAGTGCCTGCTTAGGCACATCTGAGTGCTCTAGATTCTCCATCCCATTTACTGCTGCTGATGTTGCACTAAACACTGAATTTCATATTAGCATAGTTTGGTATTTCACCTTCAGTCTTTGTTGCTAATATTCATAAAAATTCACAGAGCTCTGTCTGAAGGTATACCTAGTATTGATGACATTTCTTTGTATTGGACCACTCCATTAAGATAATCTTCTGCTTTTTTTTTCTCTTTTTCATCACCTTATTACTTGAATAGAGAAACTGTTCAGTATTAAGATGAAAGAGTTAAATGATTAAGTATGTTCCATAAAATAAGTAACTTTGGAAAGAGATTGCCCCAAATGCATGCAGAAATAAATTAAATGATATATAAAATTGTTTTCATGCAAATTACATTATAGTTTAAAAAAAGTTTTCTATCTGAAAGTCTTCTGATTGATTTACACTGCATGTTTAGGACAAGGTTGAGCAGGGGTACAATGAAAATTATTTAATCTAATCTCTTTTGTAGATAGGATAAGACACCTACTTTCGCTTGGACAATGTGTTAAGTGTAAAAACCTGAAAATTTTTAATTATACCCTCCTATTAAAAAAAAGAAAATCACTTTTTGTATAAAACTTACTTCACTACAGGTTTCTTCTGCAGCCTTCTGAACATTATCTCAAATGAATGTCAATGATTAATTGCATGAGTGTTTGGCAAAATCATTAAAAGCAGAGCTTGTAGCAAAAGCTGATGGAAGGCTTATGCCCGGTATAATTACCATATTGTCAATCAGGTCTGTGTAACTACAGAAACTTCATTATCTATCAGAAAAGTTTCTCTCTGAAACTATAATATTTTGGGAGAGACATACATGTACAGTGAATAAATCTTCAACCAGAAAAAATTTAGTGGTTTTAAGCAATATTCTTAACTCATAGAAAATTGAACAAAGAAAATGTGATACCCCTTCGATAACTCTACAAAATTATAGAAGAGTCAACTTTATTGAAAATTCATAGGTAAATTAGAGGACATATGTCAAGTCTTCAATATATTGAATGAGAGTGTAGCACATTTATGATTATAATACACAATAATTGGGTTTTTTTCTGTAAAGTTATTGAAAATATTCAGGGATAAGTTTGTAAAAATAAATAAATAAACATTTAAAGTCAGAGGACTGATTCTGGAATGGTAGTACTGTTGAAGTTATCTCTGAAATACACTAGAGAGATGAAAGGCTGAATTCTCAGGCTGAGAAAGTTGGGGCTGTTCAACCTGCAGAAGAGAAGGTTGCATAGAAACCTCATTGCACCTTCCAGTATCTGAAGTGGACCTACGTAGAAGCCAGAGAAGGAATCTTCACCAGGAACTGTAGTGATAGGATAAGGAGTAATGGGTACAAACTGAAAGAGGGGAAATTTAGGTCAGATATTAGGAAGAAATTCTTTACTGTGAGGATGGGAGACACTGGAACAGGTTGCCCAGGGAGGTTGTGGATGCCCCAACCCTGTCAGTGTTCAAGGCCAGGTTGGATACAGCCTTGACCAACCCGGTTTAGTAGGAGGTGTCCCTGCCCATGGCAGTGGGGTTTGGGACTAGATGATCTTTAAGTTCCCTTTGAAACCCCTTAATATTCTATGGTTCTATGATTTTATGAGGGATTCTTAGGATTTTTTCCATTTTTTTTTCTATTTTTCTTTTTTTTTAATTAACTACCTCTTTCCGCGGACATGGTAGAGAGAACACAAATATGGATTGCTGAGACAGAACAGTTGAAATGTGTCTAATTATCATCAAAGTCAGTAGAGTTAATGCAGATCCCCTAGAGGTAGAAGTGAGATTTTTTAACAAAAATTAAAAGTGTGTAAGATTGAAACACTAGGAAATGGAACGTGACTGTTAAAAGGTTGCATAGGAAAGGCCAGGAGAGGGAACTACACTTGATGAATCAGAACATTTACAGTATACTCCTGCGGAAAGGTTTTGTCAGATGAAACAGAGGGTGAACTTTAGAGTTCTGTCTGAGTTAAAAGCCCTATTAAAAATCTGTGCACAGAAGATAATTATTTCTGTTCTTTAGGTTTTCAAACCATTCTATGTTGTTCAGTTAAAAGAATTATATTCTCTACTTGTTCTATTGCAACCAAAAATTCACACAGGCAAAAAAAAATTGTTTTCTGCATCTTATAATAAGAAGCACTAAATGAATAAAAAACTAATCCTGTTGTGCCTTATATGTTGCTCTCCCACAGAATCATGGAGTGGATGTTCCTGGAATGCAGCTCTGGAGATTGTCCAGTTCAACCAGTCTGCTCAGATCAGTGTCAACCATAGCAAGTTGCTCAAGATCATGCCCAGTTGGAGTTTGACGATCTCCAGGGATTAAGATTCCACAAAAAACCTGACCTGGTTTGATCACTTTTACAGTAATAGAGTTTTTGGGGGTTTTTTCATTTCAATAGAATTTTCTGCATTTCAGTTGTGCCCATTACCTCTTGTCCTGTCACTGAGGGCATCATTGGGAGTCTCCAGTCTTCTTTACTCCCTACCATGAAGTGTCTATACACACTGATGAAATAATCCCTGACGTATCTCTTCTCGAAACTGAACAATTCCTCAGTCTCCTCTCATATGAAGGCTGTTCCTTTTTGGTCCTTGACAAGACTCTGTACAGTATATCTCTATCTCTCTGCTGCTGTGAACCCCAGATCTTGATCCAGCAGTTCAGATGGTTCCCTTAACCTGCTGGCAGTGCTGTGCATGATGCAGCCCATGACACATTGGTTGTATTTGTCTCATGGCCCCATGTTCTCTTTGGGACCTTATCAGCAGAGCTCCTTTCCAGCCACTCAGCCCCCAGCCACTTAGCATGGGTATATGGGGTTGCTCCTCCCATCACCAACAAATCTGTGAAGAATGTGGTTGGGCCCTAGCGAAGATGTTAAACAATATTGGCTTCAGCACAAACCTCTTCTAGCCTCCAAAAGACTTTGTGCTGCTGCAATCCCTTAAGTGCAGCAGCTCAGCCATTTTCTAGTGGACCTCACTGTCCAGTTTGCCCTGTGCTTCATCAGTTTGTCTTTGGGCATGTTATTTCAGACAGCATCACAAGTCCTTGTTAGGGCAGGAAGTTTTCCCTGGAAGATATATCCAAGAGGGACAGCAAAGGGCTATACCTGTGACCCAAAACACACCATTCTCACTATAGAATACATGTGGCTTTGCCATATTATCTTTCATTTCCCACAGGCTGGATGTAAACACATACCATTCCCATTAGAGAAGAGGAAGAGGGCAACCAACAGCACATGTCCAGCCCTCTGGGATATAGGGCCACCAAGCCTCGAGGGCGGTGCTTCCCACCCCATCGCAGCAAGCATGGACCTCACAACAGTAACAGTCCTAAAATAAACCTTTTTCATGCGTAAAAACCATGGCCAGACTCTGGTTAACCTGCATCTATCTTTGAATCACACATCCTGTTAAAATCAAGAAGAAGAGCATCCATTGTTATTCTCTCATCTCATTCTTCTAGCTAGTTATGTCCTTCTGGAAACTTCAGTTTTGTCAGGTGTATTAAAAAAAAAAAAAAGTTTGTAAAGAAACATGATGGTTTGCTTGATAACCTTCCCAATGACTTTGACATGCCAGTAGTTTCCCAGATCTTCTCTCTTTTGCTTATGGAATATACTAGTGAAATTTGCACCCTTCCAATTAGCAGAAATCATAACCTTTCCAAGATAATTGACAGTAGCTCACAAAGACATGGGTCAGCTTCCTCAGTACCCTTTGGTGCATATCATGAAATGCCAGAGTTTGTTTGGTCTGTTTATGGGATCTTTCACTTAAGGTAAGTTTTCTTGCTCCAGACTTTCTGATAATCTCAGGGACTTGTGACTCATGCAAGCCATTCTTACCAGGAAAGACTGAGTTTTCTAATTCTTTTTAAATCTCAAAGGTTAGGTTTTCCTCTCATTTAAAGCAATCATGTGTTGAGCTTACAATCTGCAAGCCAGGGAACATTTTTTAAATATGTCTTCTGGCCATGTCTATTCACATGGATGACAAGGTGATCAAGAGTAGTCAGCATGCAGTCACTAAAGGTAAATCATGTTTGAGACCCTGATTGCCTTCTACGATGAAACGTCTACCTGGGTGGGTGATGGAAAAGCAGTGGATATTGTCTACCTTGACTTCAGCAAGGCTTTCAACACTCTCTCAGAACATCCTCGTGGGCAAACTCAGGAAGTGTGGACTGGAAGAGTATATAATGAGATGGATTGAAAACTGGCTGAACAGCAGATCCCAGAGGGCTGTAATCAGCAACACAGGGTCTTGTTGGAGGCCTGTCATTAGTGGTGTCACACAGGGTTCAATACTGGGCCCAGTATTGTTTAACTTACTCATCAGTGACTTGGATGAAGGAACAGATGCCTCCTCAGCAAGTTCACTGAGGACATGAAGCTGGGAGGAGTGGCTGATACCCCAGAGAGCTGTGCAGCCCTTCAGAGGGACAGCAACAGGTTGGAGGGATGGGCAGAGAAGAACTGTCTGAAATCCAGAAAAGGCAAATGCAGGGTCCTGCACCTGTGGAAGAACAACACCAGGCACCAGCACAGGGTGGGAGTGACCTGATGGAAAGCAGCTCTGAGGAGAGGGATCTGAGGGTCCTGGAGATCAACAAGCTGTCCATGAGCCAGCAGTGCCCTTGTGGCCAAGTGGGCCAATGGGATCCTGGGGTGCATTGGGAGGAGCATTGCCAGCAGGTGGACGGAGGTGATCCTGCCCCTCTACTCAGCTCTGGTGAGGGACATCTGGAGTGTTGTGTCCATTTCTGGACTCCTCAGTACAAGAAGGACATGGAGCTCCTGAAGAGGGTCTAGTGGAGAGCTACAAAGATGATTGTGAGACTAGAGAATCTCACTTACAAAAAGGCTGAGAGAATTGGGCCTGCTCAGCCTGAAGAAGAGACAATGAGATGGAAACTCATCACTGTCTATCTAAAGGGAGGGTGTCAAGAGGATGGAGCGAGGCTCTGCTTGGTCATGTCAAGCAATAGGACAAGAGGCAATGGAAAGGAACAGGTGCACAGGAAATTCCACCTGAATATGAGGAAGAACTTCTTTACTGTGAGGGTGATTGTGCAGATTTCAGATAAGATTGTACAGATTTCCCTGAGAGGTTGTGGAGTCTCCCTCACCGGAGATACTCAATCCTGTGCAATATGCTCTAGAATGACCCTGCTTGTCCAGGGATGTTGGACCAGATGACCCACTGTGGTTCCTTGCAACCTGACACATTCTGTTATTCTGTGATTCTGTGCATTACATGATGTTACTATGAATCAAAGCAGGGAAGCTGGCATTGCAGTTTCTGTGTGAATGATTTCTGATTTCTACTTATAACTTTTCAGACTATGAATATCTTGTAATAAATTACCCTTTGAACATTTTACAGTAATTATCTTTTTAATGTGCTAAATTATTAAACATCCACGAGTCTTCTTCAATTAATAAATTAGTTGGTATTCTGTGGGGAAAGTGCATATTTTCCTCCTGATCTCTACAGATGTCTTACAATGGATAGAACTAATGGGGCCAGATGGAGAGTTGCTTTTGCCTACTGCACTGTTGAGGCCATTTAAATTGTCCCTGTAAGGAAGAAAAATATGTGATTAGACTCCTGTGGCACTCTCTCATGTCTGCTTTCTAAGTGGAGGATTCAGGACATGCCCCTTTTGTTTACTCCAGGTGTTATTAGAATGTACAGCCTATTCTGTACCAATGACAGCTGGAAAGTGCCAGGTTTATCCTGAGAGTTCAAAAGTTCAGTCTGGGGTATTCATCCCTACCTTCACAGTCTGCCCATTATCTGCTGCTTGTTTCACTGATGACACATAGACCTTTTTGTCTACGACACTCTATGGTCCAGGGTAATCAATTTAGATGTAGATATCTACATTTTATTTTTTCATCATCTCACCAATTCGTTGTATGGTGATATTCAGAACAGACAACCTTCTTTTTTTTTGTCCATAAAACATAAAGAAAACAACCTAATAGGTAATATTAGGTAAGCACAGTCAGGTAAATTTTGTTAAAAAAAAAAAAGGATGAAAAGATACAACTGAATTTGATTTGATTCCTAGAAATAGTCTATATTTTTTAAAGAGGATGTGATAACAGAAAAACATCTGAGAATTTTATACCTTTGCCTGTAATATGGCACAGATTTCAATAGTCAAGACCTGTTGGTCTTGGCACGGTTAAATAGTCTAGGCCTAGACACCGCTCTACTTAAAGTAAATAGACCTCTGAAGCCTGACTTACCTCAAGTGTCTTAGGAGAAGATAAAGTTTCTTTTTGCTCTGGTTTTGGCTGGGGTAGAATTTATTGTCTTCACAGTGGCTGGTATGAGGCTATGTTTTGGATTTGTGCTGAACACAGTTGATAAAATAGAGATGTTTTTGTTATGCTGAGCAGGGCTTACACTTTTCTGCTTTTCACATACTGGTGAGGAAGTTGGAGTGCAGGGGATGTTGGGAGGAGACACAGCCAGGACAGGTGACCCCAGCTGACCNTTTCTGCTTTTCACATACTGGTGAGGAAGTTGGAGTGCAGGGGATGTTGGGAGGAGACACAGCCAGGACAGGTGACCCCAGCTGACCAAAGGGATATTCCAGACCATGTGGCATCATGCTCAGAATATAAAGCAGGGGGAAGAAGGCGGGAGTGGGGGATATTTGGGGTCATGGTGTTTGTCTTCCCAAGTAACTGTAACATGTGATGGGGTCCTGCTCTCCTGGAGATGACTGAACACCTGCCTGCCCATGGGAAGCAGTGAATTAATTCTTTGTTTTTCTTTGCTTGTTGACACAGAATCATAGAATGGTTTGGGTTAGAAGGTGTCTTAAAGACAATTTACAAGGCAGATACTCCAATATTAGTCCAATAGGCTGGACTTCTTAGTGAATCTAAAAGAGAAAGGGATGAGAACACTTGTGAAAAGGACTAGGCTAAAGATGTAAAATGTAGAAATGTAAGATCCATGGCTGCATGAAATGTCTCAGCCATTTAAAATAGTAATATACCATAGACTAGTCTTAGGGTATGCTGCTTATCTCTTTTCCATGACATAAAGCCACACCAATGTTCAGGCTGCTAGAAATGTCAGAATTCTAAAAAAAGCCAAAATAAACCCCAAACAAATACTCAGTCCAACAAAGAGTAAACAAACAAGAAAATATCATAAAGTAAATTATTTCGAAATATATGATGTATAAATGTAAACAGGTTAAAATGGCAATGTAAAACACTTTCAATTAAGTCATGCATTTTGAATAAAAACAAAAAGCAGCAAATGAAATAAATAAAAGAAAGTTTAAGAAAGAGAAGGACATCAAAGATGCAGAGGAGGAAGAATCTAACAGAATTCTATTCTGTGTAAGATTTTTATTTACTTATTGAGAAATGGAAATCCAAAAGGTCTTTGTGAGGAAATGTTTTAATAGCAGATAAGTAGTAAATCTCCACTACTATAGTTTCACTGATTTTTAAAGGCTGAAAAGTATTTCCAGCAAAAGTATTAAACTGTCAAGTTGTTTTATTTACAACTGCTGCCCATTTTTATAGGGCTTAGGACCAATCCTCTCAAAGAAGAAAGTTTTGCTATTTCCCTGTTCCTTCCAATGATCTGATGAACAGAGCCACATCATGCTCAGCCTCAGGAGGTAATTACAACTCAGATTCAAGGCCCTGTTACTCTGCTGTCTTCTTGCTCCAGCAGCAGGGAATTAACCCTGGCCTGCAGTAGAATTCAACACCACTGCTGCTCATGACCAGCTCTGAAATTGAGTCTCTGCCTCCATTTGCTTGCTAAGAAAACACAATCAAAAGTAGTTGCAACACTGACAGCTGTGAAAACAGCTGGGCAACTGTGGGTTTTGTGTAAATGGACAAATCTATTTACATGTGGCCGTATCTGGAACACCACACCATACAACTGGAACTGGGGAGGGGGTTCTTTGCAGGGTTTTTCAAAATGCTAAGTAGAAGGTGATATACATATATGTTTCTCTAGTTATTCAAATTCATAAGAATACAGAAAATTAACTTTTTAAAGCATGATCTTCCCTGGAAATTATTTTAAACAACCATGCTATTTATTCCATAATACTACATTCACCTGTTAAGTCTCCTGATGTATTTTCCCCGTGTAGTCATGGCAGAACAATATGTTTTCCTCTCTTTCTTCATAATGTAACTTTTTTACTTTAAGGTTTTCAGTAGTTAATGCCCAAATAATCAATTTCTGAAGATTTCTATCCTTCTGTAAGTGACATCACAAGACTTTTGTCTTTCCAAAAAACAAATTATACCTTCAGCCAATGCTCATCAGTTCTGAAACAGGATGTGCTCTGTGTCTGCAGGTTGGAGCTGTAATTCAGATTCAGTTTGACAAATGTGTCAGAAAACATGTTTTATTAGCTCATAAAGCATACACTGTTAAGAATTAATGCAACCTGTTATTCAGGAAGTCAGAAGCAGAGAAGGGAGTAAACATTTAACATTTAATCCAGGACAATTGCACTTTTTCTGAGAAAAATTAAGAAAAACCCCAAACAAATCCACCAAAAACTACCACAAAAAAACCCCTGCAAAACAGTCAACAAAAACCAACAAAGCACAAAAATTATTACATTTTTATAATTCTATTTCAAATTATTTGAAAAAAAAAAGTGTTAAGAAGATGTGGCTACCTGTCTTACTTGTTTATAACCGGGATTACATTACAAAATAACAAGGGACCAGTGCTTCAAAGAGATACACAAGGTAAAAAAGCATGAAGCAGGGAAAAATACAAAATCTGAAAGATGATGAAGATCTTCGTTAAAAAGTTCCGTAATTTTCTGTTTACTGATGCAGCTTCATTCCTGGATTCATCACAATGAGACCGAGCATCAGACAACCAATCCCATAGTTAGACAGTGCAACAGAGCATGGCAGTTAAAGATAAATCATACATCAGAACAAAAGTTTCAGTCCTCCCAGAGTGCTGTTATATATGGTACTTTTGTGAGTTTTTTTTCCCAGTGGTTTAAAAGGAAGCATTTAATTTCTTTTTTTTTTTCTAAATTAAAAAGATAATACATGTTCTGGTCAATCCAATACCTGTAAGGTGAAGGTCCTGAAAGACAATGAAGGCCATACTGAAATTTAGTCCCTCATGCTGGTGTAAACAAAAACAAAATCTTGAGAAGCGTCATGTCAGCACATCCTTAAGTGCACAGATTTAACTGACCTAGAAGGTGCACAAATTCCTGGAAAATTTTGCAGTCCACTCTGTGGTCCCTGCAGCTGTATCCACACAGCAGGCACTGGTTGTATTGTCAGCTATAATGACAGTAGAGCAAATAAAACCTTTTGGTCTTGGCATAGTTAAAGACAATTTAGCTCTAAAAGCATAATCTTTGTTCCTGAAAAGGTATAGGTTGGTCAGCTACACACACTTTGTTTTAAAATGTTAGTCCCTCCATATTTCAGGTAAAATATGGAAAAATTGTTTTCCATGTATTTCAAATTATGAAACTCAGATTAAGAAACATGATGATACAAAAGTAGATTTAAGCAATCTGGTTTTTTATTGCATTTTAGAGTGTAAAGGAAAACTTGTTTACAGGAATGATACACTAAATAATCAGTCTACATATACATATCTGCTTCATGATTAAAGGTCATAAAAGTATTTAAATAGAAGGATTATAAATAGGGAAGGGAAGGGAAGGGAAGGGAAGGGAAGGGAAGGGAAGGGAAGGGAAGGGAAGGGAAGGGAAGGGAAGGGAAGGGAAGGGAAGGGAAGGGAAGGGAAGGGAAGGGAAGGGAAGGGAAGGCAAAATGAAGATAAATGTGAATAGTTCAGTAAAGAAGTGAAAAGTGGTTCTTAGAATTCTCAAATTTCCTGAAAGATCTGAAAACAGCTGTCTTATTACCCCCAGGATTTCATCAAGCTGCTAATATTTCATTTATGAAAAATGTTTTCTTATGATAATGATTTCATTCTCTCATTCTTTGCCTATCTATTCTGATTATAAATTACTTGATACAAGTGTGAATTCTTCCTGCAAGTACAGTTCCAGTTCCTCACTCCTAGAGACCCCTTGGGAACCTTGAAATTATATCCTTTTATGTAAGGAGAATTATGTATCTAATGAAGAACTTTAGCAAACTTAACATTTTTTTTCTTAAAAAGAAGGGTTTTTAGAAGTCTTAGTAAGTATATATTCTTTGCTATGAAAATGTTCTTTTCACAGTTCACTGAGATAGTAAACTGTTGTAGCACTTTTAAATATTTTCCCTTCTAAAAGGTAATAATCAAGCAGAAAAGAGTTAACATTTTGATTAGTGAAAGAAATAAAGTAATTTGTTTCAGGTCAGTAGCCTCTGCTGAAAATTTAATATACACACACAAAATCTCCCACTCAGAAAATATCAAAATCTAACAAATAATGAATCTACTGTTACACTGAAATAAATTTTCATTAGAAAAGATAAGGGTAACCAGCAGCTGAGCTCCCAAATAAAATGATTTACCTTGAATATCCTTTTAAAGCAGTCCTACAGGAACTGAGAATTTAATAAAATGTTATTAGATTAAGCTTTATTCTTTGAAAACAGATACTCAATTACATGGGACTCTGATTGTAATCATCTGTTATAAAGACATGTCAAGGCAATCAGTTGCCTCCAGAAAATGTAAGACCAGAGGTAGAGCTGTTTTATATGAAATGGCCAGATTAGAGCATTGCAGAGAAGAAATAATTTTTATGAAGAAGTAAGATGTCATTTTTGACTTCTGGAAAATTGCTTACAGTGTCTTCATTATGCAAGTTATATTTTTCCTTGGTTTGGACATCCACTTTTCAGCAGGATTTTCTACTGTAAACATGTTTATTTTAAATGAGAATTATTAAGATGCTATTAAAAATAAGGAAAGCATAAAAATGACCAGTACAATGCACTGTTTTCCCCTGGAGATGACAGTGGAACTTCTGCAAAAATCTTACACAATACAGGAATTAGTACTTCAATAGATGGGCTTTAAAAAAAAAAATTACTTTTTTTCCCAGACATTAGAATGAATGTGCCCCAAAAGTTGCCAGCATGTTCATTGAAAAAACAGCTAATTTTTTTATTGATAACATTGTTAAAAGTTAATAAAAATTAAGGATAATCTGATTTCAATTTGCTAGTCTATCTGAAGCATATAACCATAGAACTCTGCTGTGAGTAAGTAGCAAGGAAGGAGGATACATTTCTAAAACTACTGCATCATGTCCATCAATTCTTTCTTGTCTCTATGGACAAGACGACTGTAGTCCCATTTCATTATATTCAGAGATGACTAAACTATGAAACTTGAATTTATATTGTTACTCTGTTATTTTATAAACGTGACACAACATTTGTTTAAATGGAGTAATTCTCCTCACATTTAGAATATTTGAACATGAATAGTAGTTATCAGCAGCTTATTAACAATCTTTTCATTAGATGGTTAACCAAAAGATTTTGCTTCTCAAATGTCAGGACTTATAACTGAATATCAACAAAGGGTGGAAGCTCAGCCAGAGTTATTTATTGCTTTAAAGTGGGCTCTTATATTGCATTGTACCAGATTCTGGGCTGATGTGATGCAGCTGATTCACCAAGTAAGAAAGATGGGATTCAGAGTGCTACAAGCCTTTATAAATCCATGGTACTTGGAAGGAGACATATATTTCCTTGTGCTGTCTGGAGAGTATGGGAAAGCTCTGACAAGATGACAGACTAGCAGACTAAAAGAATATTTTACAGAATTATCGAAAAAACTGTTAGTGAAGAATTGCACCCATTTTCAGATATATTTTCTTAGACATACTAGTGGCTCAAATATTACTTTCCACCAAATGTGTGACCTGATCATTGTCTGACATTCCTTGTCTCTCTTCTCTAGGACAGAATATCAAAGACACCAAGTTGAACATGATATAAATCATGGTTATCTTAACAGGAAGTAGAACCAAGTTCCTAATCTGTAATTGCTCATGGACTCAGGCATGGAGTGAGGAAGAAAGTGGGTCTAACAAAAACATGGAAGACTGTGAAGAACAAAATGAAATATAGGGAGAACCCAAAGAGTTAATTGGTTCCTTTAGCAGCTGAATATTGAAAATAGGTGTTAAAAAACAAATAACCAGGAGCCTGCTGCAGGGTGATCTTAAAAATCTGCCTATTAATGAATTTTTATATATGCATGTATTTATGTTCATGTTCATTTATACATATATATTTTATACATTTATTTGCACACTACATTTTATACAAAGATATAAATAGATGTTTTTGTGCTTAAATTACAACTCACAAATATTTTATGTTCCATTATATTGCATTGTACTCCAGAAATATTTTTTGTTGTTAATAGTGTTTGCCATGAAATACAGAAAACTATCAAATTTTCACTATTTTCTCTGATTTTCCAACTCCCAGATGCCATGTTTTTTGATCACATAATTCTTCTTATTACTTTGCACCACTTCTTGCATGTATCTCTGACTTAGGTCAAAGCTCTTTAGGCCCTCGCTTCTGTGTTTGCTCATTTATCAAGGACCAGCCTTTGCTGTCAGACCCCATACCTAAATGTCTCATCCTGGCTCTTGTCAACTTGTCAATTACTGTGCCATCCTTTCCTTTCCTTTTTGTGAAAACTGCTGTCTAACACAACTTTTGTCCACTTCAAATGAGGCTGCAGTGATTTTCTCTACCTTGTCACTTTGACAGTGTCACTCCTCTTGACAGTCTGCTGGCTTACGCTCCTCCATGGAGTCAAGCACACCGCTTCTCTTCTATTTCAAGCATACCATGGATTATTCCCAACTTACCCAACAGCTCTGTCACCTTCAGCTTTTGGAATTATTCTCTGAGTAATTTCTATCACCTTGTACTCCTTTACCTTTGGCACCTTATGTTACGCCTCTCACAGAGAATGTCAGAATACCTTCCCACAGAATTTTTTTCCAAACCAGTTATTTTTTCTGTATATAAATTCTTTCCCTTCCCTTTCCTGTAAAACTTACATAACCCCTAACCGTGTTTCAGAGCTTCTGTATTCAAACAATTGCCAGTCATAATCATATAAGTAAATCACTTATAATAGAAAGCTGTTTTCCATAGCTTTGTTATTGTACAATGATGTATAAACTGAGACCTTGATCCCTAGGTCCTGTGGTGATACAAAATTGAACATTATAATATGAAAAAGTGTTGAAAAACATTATTTCACTTTTCCATATCTTGTTGCAATGTGGTATTTGGAAGCCTCGTGTTAAAACTAAGAGTTTAAGGGGACATCAGCGTTCAGTTCTATGCTACAGGAGCCAGAACTGAGATGAGTTCCTATCCCTCACTGCAAATAGCATATTATCAAGCATACAAAACATCATTGGAACAAGAGAAAAAAAACAGGAAAATGGTGTTTTCTTCACAATTATTGTAGCATATAAAGCAAACAGCAAATACATGGACAAGACATTACTTAGCTAAAGTAAATGGGTACAAGAACACTTTCTCTATAAGAAATAGTTATAGATAACACATAAAAAAGTTAAGGAGAAGTTAAAAAGACAATTGTTTGAGGCATTAGACCTCTTGATTGGTGAAGAGAAGAGAATTTTTTTTGACAGTAACATAACAGTTATGAAAGTGCAGCAGGGAAAAAAAGGATTTATACTTTGCAGTTTACTGAGGGCCCTTATGAGTTTAACTACAGCCTGGAGTAATCCTAGGAACTTCTGCATAAAAAATGGACAGACTACTAATGAGTATATACATTAAAAAAGACAAACTTAAATTGCTTCTAAAGATTTTCTGTCAATCTTTATGCTATTCCATCATCTGTTCTGTAATTACCCATATAGCCCAAAGAAATAATCAGGAGAGGTTTTATAAGTTAGTGTCTTTGCTCTGCAAGAAGCAAAGAGAAAATGAAAGGATACACAACTTTTCTATTATTGCCCTAACTTCTGAATTTTATAACTTTTAGCATGAGAATGAAAGCAGAGCACATGAACAGCAGGGTGAAAATCCTCTCAGCACATGGTATTAACTTGTAGTTTTTCAGCTCATAAGATCAGAACTGAAGTAATTGGTTAAGAAATCTATATATAATATACATTATTGGAGGGAAAAAAAATATATGAGCTTTGAGAGTCATATTTAAGAGACTTACTACAGCACAAGTCCTCTAAATCCAGCAGGATCATCTGGAAAGAGCTGTGTTTGTTGAATTACTTCTGCAAAAGTTATGGGTTCAGCTTATACAGAACACATGGACAGAATATTCCTGTGCTGGTTGTCTGTGCAAAGGACAAGTGCACTGCAGTAGCACATCCTTTACTGCAAACATGCATCTATTCACAAGATTTCCGAGACACAGAGATGGAAGCTCTGACACAGTACTATACCTTTCCTGCAACACACAGTGGTTTTCTCCTATTATATACACACATATATTCCTTTTTTATTCTTCCATTAGTTATATCATAAGTAAATATACCTTTAGTTTTAAATGGTTAAAGCATGTAAATTGGCACCTTAAGGATAGGGTGAGAAAATAGCTAATTTTTGTCAAAACCCACGTCTTTACTATAAAATCATGACAAATCCATCAGCTACCCCTTTGACCTCAGTGATAGCATACCACATACAATATAGGATGTCCTATAGTGTTGTATGACTGTACAAAAAATGCTGAAATAAGAGGACATTCAAAAGAGAACAGTTCTTTTTTCTTCTATGTTTTACTGTATTTCTTTTATATAAAAAAAACCCAGACTGAAGAATATAGTGCTAATTTTCTATAATTAAGCATATAACAGGTTTATAATAGATGTAAATAACAAAATGGTATTTCAGCTTGCAATGGGAAAACTTAAGAAAATCTTAAACTGTATTTCTTTTTTATCAAAAGCTTGTATTTCAAACAGTCACAAAGGACTGTCCTGGCTTCTTGGGATAAAATTAATTTACTTCCTAGCAGCTGGTACAGTGCTGTGTTTTGAATTTTGTACAAGAATAATGTTGATAACACGGTGATGGTTTAGTTGTTGCTGATAAATGCTTATCCTAAGTCAAGGGTTTTTCAGTTTCCCATCATTTGCCAGTGAGAGCTGCACAAGAAGCTGGAAGGGAGCATGGCTGGGACAGCTGACCCAAAGTGGCCAAAGGGAGATTCCCTACCACAGAACTTCATGCCTAGTATGTAAACTGGGGGCACTTGAGCAGGAGCTGCTGATTGCTGACTGGCGATGGTCTGGGCATCAAGCAGTGGGTGGTGAGAAATTATACTGTGCATCATTTATCTTCTTGGGGTTTATTTGTCTCTCTTTTTTTTTGTTATCTCTCTTTTTATAATCATCATCATTACTATTATTATTATTGTAAGATTTTATTTTTTTCAATTATGAAATTGTTCTTAACTCACACGTTGTACCTTTTTCTATTTCTCCTCCCCTTTCCACCCAAATGGTCACTTAAAAACTCCATGTATATTTCAAGGTACAGTCCAGTTTTTACTGATATCTAGGGTGAATATTTAACACTGGAAATTAGGCTTCCAGATCTGGAAGTTGCAATTAACTTTTTCGTACATTAAACTATATGGAGTTAGTAAAAATGTCAGGGGAGATGAAGAAACATATATGTGTCATGAATAAAACATTTTGATTCTCTATTCTTCACTTGTGAACACTGATGTGACATTAAGATATTCCAGAAATATGCAATCACAAATGAGTTTTCTTGTACTTCAAATGCATTATATGTTAATTAACCTTGTTCTGTGTTTATTTTATGAAATTAAGAGATTTTCCAGAGAAAGGTTTCTATAAGTTATGACCAAATTTTGATAAATCCTTGTTGACGTTCCAGATCAGACAGAATGCAGTTATCTATAAATTAATCAGAGGAGTTTCCTGTTATAATCAGATGTCACATTTTTTCCTCTCTCATTATATATGAAATTGGTTTCCACAGACTGGAAACTTTTCGGTACAAAGAAATTTATTGAGTAAATGTTGGTTTGTAAGAATTCAGTTTACTCTAAATCATCATAAAAGGAAATATTACTACATTAAACATTTCATAAACTGAAAGTAATTTTGCAAGTTAGGCTTCCATTCTGGGAAAGCAGTAGTCAGATAAATAAATCTGGTGTATTAGTTTTTGCCAGCACTTCTATTTAAGTTAGCTTCTCAGGCTAAAATATATCATTCACACAGGTCACCAAGGGGATAATTCAGATTCCTGTTTTACTTTCTTCCACTCAGGATTTTTCTTCACATGCCTAATGTTACAGAATTCACTCTGAGTTTTGCCATTAGCTTTGACAAAATCTTTCATGTCATTTCACCTTTAAAGTGATATTTAAAATCTTTTGCACTTAGTCTGACATAAAGAACCTGCTAAAATTAATTATTTGCTCTGATTTTGATGAGGATTTTTCTTTTTTTCATTTCGGTTTGGAACAACTATTCAGTTTTGAGGTGCAATTTGTATCCACATCTGATTGCTGCTGCCCCAGAAACCTGTATCATCTCCTCTGATTTAGATTTGCTCATTGCTATTGTGTACTCCAGAGAACACAGAATCCTGAAGTGGCAAAGATACTGACAGATTGATATAACCCTCATTTCCTTAACTTGTTATCTATCTATCTATCTATCTATCTATAAGAAATTTATTTGTACTTTGATCAGGGAAACAAATAAAAATTGCTAATATTGTGCTTCTGAGACTTTTGGCGAACTATTCTGATGAGCTATGATTGTTCTATTAAATCAGACTCTAAAAATCATTAGGACAGAGCAAAGTCTATTAGTATTGAAAGTCTATGGTAATGCAAATGTTACAAGGCAGTAAAAAAAGACTATTAAAGACTTACAGCTTGTGTAATGCTGGATTCAAATTTGGGTTAATGCTTAAAAAATGCTCACAATTTCCTACCTAATGGTAAGCCAGCTTGCAGAAATAATATTTTAGAGTTTATTCTTTCATTATAATTCTATTATAAGCAATTAAAGAAAAGAAAATGTGCGATCCTCCTGGAGTGACTGCTTATTTTACTTTGTGTTCACTCATTCCGTAAAGTGTGACACCTGAAACAGACCCCTGATTGAAATATATGGTATTATATTTCTAACAACCTAAAATACGCAACTTGGTAAATGAAAGGAAGAGGAAAACGCAGGACACACGTCAATCTCAAACCAGCAAAAAACCATTTTCCTGTGTTGTTTCTCTCTTTCTTCAGATACTTTAGGAAAACCTAAGATAAAACTGCAGCTATATAGGCTAAAATGAATAAATGAAAGAAAGAGAGGAAGAAAGGGATGGGAAGTGTGGGGGGAAGGGGGAGAGGGGAAGAGAGACAGTTTTATTATTGCATATCTATGTCACTCAGAGTCTTAAACTTGTGAGTACACCTGAAAATGCTAAAATTAATGCATTTTTAACGATCTTTAGATGTAATTTTTGTTTTCTGTTGTGCAGAACTCCAAATACTCAATTTAGATACCCATATATACATTGACTTAAATAATACTGTATATTGAAATTATCTCATTAATTTTAATACACCATTTGTGGAGAAATAAAAACAAGAATAGCAAAAGAAGTATTTAAACATAATGAGCGAAACTTTAGGTGGCACAGCTTTCTATCTTGCTTTATTAACCAAAGAAGAAAAAAAAACAATGAAAATGAGATTGCAGGCTCAAAACAGATTGTTCCAATTGGCTCATGAAGATGTTCTTCTTAAGAAAAATAAAGGTATATGACCATGTGTGTATGATGAGGAAGCACTTCAAAACCATGACAGATTATACTTGAGGTTGTTAAGTATGATTGAGATCAAGTAGCACACCTAACAAAGGGCTGAAAACCTGCAAATTCTCACAAAAAGTACATTTGGAATACCTTATTCACAGTCTTTCTATCTCATCTATTTATTCACATTTGCAATTGAAATGCTCAAGATACAAAAATAGAATTTTTTAAAGAGACCTACAGAACCAAAAATATATTATGAAATGGATGAATCTGCTCGCTTACAAAAACATATCAGCCCACTGATACAATTAGTTTGGAGCTGTGGAGAAATGGTGATGACGTCAGCTTCCAAAATCTGTTTATGTCTTATGGTCCATAGAGCTAGATATAGAGGTTCCTTAGTTTCACTACAGAAATTATACATGGCATTCTCAGCTTCTACAAGAACACTAAGAATATTATAGCTTCATCTTCCTTTAAATAATATCAAAGGTTATCTTCTGGAAAAGTTATGTAAACTTCTTATGCATCTGCAAAGGTGAAACTAATTCAAAGGAGTGGAGCCAGTACTCGAAACTGAAATCATTGAATATAAAACATTTATTACTTTGTTGGAAAGGACTAAACAATCAGGTCCCCCTAACGTAACAGTACATTAGTCTAAATTCCATTGCACAGAATGAGCTTTTACAAAAAAACAAACCAAATAAAAAGCATTTGGGGAAAGATACTTTTTCTCAAATATTACAGGTGGTGAACAGGGAGCAATATGAATTGTCAGCCAACAGAACATCCTTATTGCTAGTGAAATTATGGACTACTGTAAAAACAAGTGCTGATAACTGCAGTGAACTCTAGCATCACTTCACCTAAAACAAAAACTTACCAAGTACAGATGCATCTAGGAGAAACTCAGTGTGTACGTGAACAACAATAGACTGTCACTGTGACATATCTAGGCCCACACTATGAAATAGTAAAGAATTTCTCATAATCTGACCTCTGCTAATGTTCACGTACCTTTCTGTATAATCATTGTATCAAATTCAAACAATAGCAGTTTCCCTAGTAACTAACAATTCAGTTGTTTCTAGTAGTAAATGGAGAATGAAATAAACAATATGGTTACTGCATTATAACAGTTAGTTGACAGACCATATTTAAAACCAGAACACAAATGGACTTTAATTAATTAAAAAGGAAAAAAAAAAGGTATTTTGAAGATAAACTAAATGAATTCTTATTTTTAAAAGAGAGGAGATGTGCTTCTATGTAAAATATATTCCTGTTTTGCAAGTCTGAAGAAGTCTTATTTGTATTTTAAACATGTACATTTTCATCAAAGAAGTGGTAACAACTAGAATGTTCCTGACTGCTCAGACGTCTTGTCAGGAACAGTTACGTTCACTGCATAATGCAAAATGGAGATCAGCAGGAATAGGATGGCCATGTTTAAAGGAAGAAGGATTTAATAGATTTTGACTGTTCATGTGTGTGTAGCATATCTTAGTGGAGACCAAGAAGCTTTAATTATGAAAAACTAATCTTATAAACAATTACAGAATACATTCTACTAATTATGTAATACACTTCTATATAGAACATGGCCAAATATCACATTATTATGTAAAGATTAAATTTAATTTAAAATACATAAGAAAAGAGAACTTTTCTATTATCTGTAAAAAGATTTTTTAAGGTTTTTTTTCACTGAAGTTCATTTTTTCAAAACCTACTTTCTGCATTAATGATTCACACAAATGCTTGTTTGTTTTCAGCTGTGGTCTATTTCTGTAACTTCTTTCACTTTCATAAAAAACTATGAGTATAACAGTAGTGCTTTGAGCACTGTATATTATCTGTGGCATTTTAGAAATATTTGCTTTACTGCTCATAGACGTGTGTTTATGAAGAGGCCTTGAAACTATTTTGTGGTGAATTTTGCTTCAGAGGAAAAAAAAAGGAATAATACATTAGCTAGCATATCTTACGTAGGAAGGATCAGTTATATCAATATAACACATAAGCATTAACAGCTTCCTACTTCCATGTTACCTACCATTTATGTAAAATCCAATTGGAATAATGCACTATTGCAAAGAAACCATATCAACCTATAATCCTTCATATTCAATATTGGTAGTTCAAATACAGAATAAACCAGTATGGCATTATGAAATCTGTTTAATATGTAGTAAAACTGAAAAAGGGTTTTCACCATGTACTGAGCAGATTACCATGTGTAAATCAGCACAAACATGAAACAAATACTGATATGAAGACAAGACATCAGGAGCTGTGTTAATATTGCTCAGCTTTCTACTCCTCTTGGATAATAACTTCATGGACCAATTCTATAATCTACTAGTTGCCCTTGCAAATTTTCAGTGCCTTGGGTGGCGGGGAGGGAGATGAGGAGATAAAAAAGAAAAAGAGAAAAATGCATAACCTACTAAATATTGTCTAGTCTGGAGAACATTCAGTCTCAAATTAAAAATTATTTTGACGAAAATTCCTGGGATGTTCCAGAACAAAACAATTTTAAAAGGGCTAAGACACCCTGATGTGGTCAGATGTTGTGTCTGCAGTGACAGATATTCAGCACAAGCCAAAATGAAACACTGCATAATGTTCTGAGCTAAGGAAATGGACAGTTAAAAATCAATCTCTATCTAACATTCCCAGCTCTGAACCTGAAATGACAGCTATTATCCAGATTTACATTTTATCCCATCTAGAATAAAGCCAATAAATCACTGGCTTTTGGCTGCTCGGATAATTACAATGTGAGTGGCTGGTATGGGTTGCACTGAGGGGAGATGCTTTCAGAGGGTTAGAGCACAAAGTGGAAAGAATGACAGTGAAAAATAGGCTTGATTTCCATGTTGAGATGAGAGCTTGTGTCATGCAAATTGCTGAACACAGTAACCTCTGCTGAGACCCATCAGCCCCACTCATCAAATACCCAGAAAAGGTAAGTTTGTGTGGTGAAACATCTTTATAGAGCTGATGGCTCAGCTAAACCACCTTTTAGTTTAAGGGGACAGGGGAGTTATAATGGTATATTTAAAATATTCTAATATGTCTTCACCAGAAGTGATTTCATCATAGTCACTAGCTTCAATATAATTTACCAGTTTGATCCTCTGAAAACAGAAACACTTTGAAATCTAAATTATCAGTTACGATTAGTTTAATATACACTTCTAATCATATCTGTGTATCAGATGACTAGCATGATGAGTAGCAAGAAATTCAGCTATACACGTTTCGCAAGAGTATTTGAATGAACAAGTCTGTACTGTATGACTGCTCATTTCATCCTGTAACAAATTCTTTCATTCCTCAGAATTAATTATGGCTCTCTTTTATGACAAATTTAACATGTGTTTCACAGCTTCTCTCCGTAATTGTCCTGACTCCCAGTCTGAACTGCATCTTCCACAATTTTGTCCTGCATGATGTCACCCTGAGATCCTAACAAAAATGGGAAAATAGAATAATTAACTTTATTATTCTGTATGATTACCTGGTTTATATGTTAAAATTCCAAGAAATGTTACTAAATGAAAATGGGAAAGTAATTGTAAATATCAGAGTACTATTTTTCAACATCTCTGCTCCTATCCTTTGATGAACTGCTTAAAACTGTATGCAAACAAACCTAAAAATAGGTATGTTTTTATTACCAAAAACTTGAGAAAACTATTTCAAATGCAGCTGATAATTTATCTAATTGAATTTGTCTTGGGCAGCCACAACTGTGAGATGTTCCTATTGCCAGAGTAGGGATATCTTACTCAGATACAATGATTCATTATTATTATTATACGTTTATACATTGTTTATTACATCTTTCATAAAGTTGCTTTTTTCCTTGATGCGTGTTTTTTGGTTGTCATTGCTGTTCTTTACTGCAATATATAAGACCAAATTTTACTCTTTTTGTATATAAAAGCACTTCTGGTAGTGAGTCTGCAGATAAACTTGTTTATTCTTACCTTATTTCTTTCTGCTTTAGAAGGACTGTGAGGAACATCCAGTGTCTTCCAGTAGATGTAGAAGGTATACATTCAACTGCAAAAATTGCACCAAATTTCTATTTAGTGTTGAATACAATATGGCATCAACATCAGTTTGTTGTATGATAAGGACAATAAATACTAGCAGAGTACAGCAGATAAAAATCTGCACTAAGGTAGAGAATAAGTGTATAGATCTTTCCAGTTATAAATTTCAGACATATATTTGTCCTCTGTTGGAGTATTAAAATATCTTTATAAAAAGGCATGAAATGCATCAAACGTGAAGGTTCTGCAACTTGGCTGAGACTATACACACCAAATCTCTCAGTTAGAATTGGATGAGATCATACAAGCTGTAATAAAGGATAGTAAAACATAGCTAAGCTGTAGGAACTTAAGAAAAAACCATGACAAGAATATGAAATAATGCCACTACAGAATTACTTTAATATCAAGGAATGATAAAACTGAGATGAGGAAGAGTCCTTAGCCAGGATGAAAAGTGAAAAAGGTTGAAATATAGAACAAGATAGGAGGAAAATAAAACATTCTGGATAGAAAGAGAGGATTAATTGTGCTGAAACAGGAAATAATGATAGACTTTAAATATCATGTTAAAGGGCATCTGGGAGCCAGAGGAGCATAGGTAAATGAAAAGATTGTCCTTGATCCTTCTGAGATCTTTACTTGCTTGAGTACAAACATGATGTATTCAGTGCTGAGGCACATAAAAGCTTATAAACATTGCAGCAAAATATGAAGAAATCAGCTCCACTCTTTCTCTCTTTGAACTTTGTGCCGAAGAAATAGACTAGGCAAAAAGCAGAAAAAATATTTGTATACACAACTGCCTGAATGAACAGTTTCCTTTTTTCTTGTTAGATCCTCTTCTGAAGGACAAATATAAGAATAGTAGTATTGAACATTTTTTTTTCCTAATTTCATGGAATTATAAATAGACTCACAAAAATAATCTAGGCTGGAGGTGATGCTAAATGTCAAGCAGTCCAAGTCTATTCTCAAAATCTGGTCATTTTACATCAGACTGCTCAGGGTCTTATACAGGTTTTTAATACAATAAAAGATGCAGATTCCACAGCCTTTCTGGTCAACTAGTTCCAATATTTGATTATCCTCTTTGTTTTGCTATCCAGTTAAAATTTCCATAGTTTCAACATGTCTGCTGTCTCTTGTCTTTTTATATGCATGTCCAAAAAGGATGTGTCTCCATCTCTGCTGCACTATCCTGTTAGGTCATTGTAGACAGCGGTAAAGTTTTGCCTTCACTATGGTTTCTTTTAGGGCTGAACAGTCCCAGCTCTCTTAGCTTCTCCTTGTATGTCAGGCACTCCAGAAATCTTGTTGGCCTTTCAGCATGTCAGATACATTTCTTGAATTGTGAAATCCATAGTTAGCTGAATGAGGACTTCTTTGTACACACAATACGTAATATGACATGAAATCCTATTCCCCATAAAGATTTCCAAACCCAATGCAGTATATACAGAATTAAACCAATATACATAGAGCCTCAGCAACTCATAGCTGATAATTCATTTACAAAAAAAATAATGGTTACACCCATTAGCAAAAGTAGAAATAGCAGTATTAGTAGAAAATAAAATATATTCTGTATTCTCTATTAATTGATGGAATTTCATATCTAATTTTCTAATGTAATGAGATATTTATTTTTCTTACAGCTGACTTCTTTGTTAACCTACTTCTGAATAGAATGAAGAATTTTGGCTTATATAACAACTCTATTGATATGGATATTTATTCTGGGGTCACAAATATAATGTTATTGGGAATATGCATCATACTAAATATGATGAAATTACTAGGGCTCTTCATAGTTTTACAATGGGACATAAAGGCTCACTTGAGAAATATAATATTTACTCCAAATTCAAAATGTAGTAAATCTGAAAAGAAAAATTTTCCAAAAGAACAAAAAGTAGCACTGTTATACATTTTTCTTCTTCAAATATTTTTGAAATTTTTCTTCAGTTTGGAAGTACATTTTTTCCAAACTTGAGTAGTCAGTTTGAAGAAATAAATACCTGTGTATTCCATGGCTGCAAATTATACTGTGCTTTGAATTAAACAGTGTACATTTCTATTAAGCAGCTAAGACTATATTGTGTTCAGGAACTGAACATTTAACATGTATGAAGATTTTCAAGCAAGTACTGCCTACTAGATTATGCTAACATTTACAGTTTCAGAAGGTTTGAGTCAGAAGAGTGGTGTTCCATGAAGCTATACTTAGTTGATGTAGCAGACGTATAATAAGCTACCACTTGGAAGATAACTCTGCCGGATATTCAGGATGGAACGAGATATTTCTCTCATCTCACAAGTATTCTGGGAAAGGTCAGTTGCCAGTAACATGAGTTCCCATTAGCAACTCACCTGCTTGACATATAGATACTCTAAAATTTCTCACATCCAATATTTACTTTACCAATATATTTTTTTGTTAACACATTATTATCAAGGTCTTAGTAGTGTTACAACCAACAGCTGGACTTTCCTTCAATAATTGCTGGAATTAATATAATTTGGCAGAAAACTACAAATAACTCATCAAGAATATTTTCCTAAGGAATAAACAGGGAGGCTTGAGAAAAATGGCAAACCTCATTAATGATACAACGTATGCTAATATATAGGTTAGAAATGCAGCAAAATATTTCATCTCATCTTGTCCATCAGCAATGTCTGATTAAAACAAAATAGTGTTTATCTATACTCCAACCGTTTGGTACTTGTTTTAAAACTCTATTAGCAAAACACACATTCAAATTAAGGTGATATCAGCATACTATTTGTCTCCATGGTTGTTAAATATTTCTTTTTTGGGGAAAGGGAAGTGAATTTATATAAATCAAGTTGAAATTGGTTTTTGGTTTTTTCTTTTTTTTCCCCCCATCAACATTTTCTGGTAGGAAATAAGTTTTGTGACCAGGAATTATCTGTCTCTTGCTGATAAAATGACAAGACAAGCTCAGAGATATGAGAAGCCATAGAACTCCAAAACCTAAAACCAGTCAATATTTACCCCTCAGAACTAAGATGTCATAGCCAAACAGGACAAAGGATGATGCTATATCATGTGCAAACAAGTAATTTTACAAAGAATTTAGAAGAATTATTTAGAATATTTAATTGACCCTTCTTATATATGCAGAAAACATGCAATGACTTTTGCATCTTTCTTTATTTTGCAATCACTACCAATTTTAAACACACCTGTACTCTATTTCCAAGTAAATAACTCAAAAAGCATAAGTGCAGTTAAAGAAAATTTGTAAAAATTACGGAAGTATTATTTTTCATCTATGTATTAAATTACAAAAAAACAAACAAGGACAGTTTCTATCCAGCATTTCAAAAATTATTACTTTCTTCAAATACAAGTTCCCTTTTTATATTAAGATTAATTTCCTCACCCCTTTCGGCATGGTGCATGTACAAGCATCAGAAAAATCCTATTATTGCTACTTGTCAGATTGCTCTATTTTGCCCTCAGGAGCACATTTCCTGCTGCATCCAAATAAAGATATTCTGAACAGCACTACTCTAGGGTATATATTTTTCTCACACTGAATAAGCAAGACCAAATTAATGGAATTATAATAAATTATTTTGACTATCAATTTCCTTGAGTGTAGTTGAGCTGAGTGAGTAATTTTCAGTGAATCATTCATGGGATTAGTTTCCCTCCTTTTTTACTTATGGAAAATCTATCACCTATTCCTAATTTATTTGATTTTATTTCTGTCTAGAACAGAATACTTCTGAACCACACGGAAGAGTTTTCACTGAAGACAAAAAAATTGCTCTTCATGAAACTGTACCTTAGAAATATATTCACCAGGTTTTCAAATCTATATGGATTGAACACACTCATCCAAAATCTAATCTAATATATTTAATATTTATCAGTAATTTTATGTACATGAATAGTCATATGTAAAATACAACTGAACTACTCATATGCACAAAGTTGAATGTGTGCACAAAAACATGCAGGACTAGCACCCACTGTCTGGGCCTTGTCGCACTGCAATATAGCATTATTTCTCTCTTGGTCCTTTGCAATCCACTTTCCATTAGGAAAACCATCTTCGTTTACTGAAAATACCTTGCTATGCATCATTAGGTAAATGCCTTTTTAATAAAGAGAATCCAGGTGTACAAGTAAAATACTATGATTGAATACCTTTAATGTCTCAGCTTCATTAGGCAATGACAGGCTGTCATGCTCTTTTCTTATTTATTCTGGTTGAGTTACCATCCCTTTCCTGTGGCTATTAATGATGACAGATCATTTATTACTCCATGAGAATACAAATATGTTTCCATCACTGTCTTATACATTTTCCCAACCCCACAAATTGTTAACTTAGCACTCCATGTACTGTCTTGAATAATAAAATAAATGATAATAATAAAAAATGCATATCTCTCATGCTTCTAACTGGAACACACACACATGTAAATGCAGAATTAATTAAGGATTAAATTCCTAATATATTTCAGCAATGCTTCCTTTTGCAATTATTTCAATATTTGATACATTCTCTATTGATAGCAGTAGTAAACTAAACCTTAATGGGTCTGTTCACATTAAGCTGATTGTCTTTTCTACTGAAATAAAAAATGTGAATGTGAGAATAAAAATTCTTATTCAGAGGAAGATTCATGAAGGGCAAAACTATAGGTCCTTTGTAGAGAATTTAAACATTCACTACAGTGTCTGCAGTGTTAGCCATTATTCTCCATAGATACTGCTTCAGTAATGAGTGGCAAATTTAGCATATGAAGAAGATAATTTCAATTTGGAGGAAAATTATAATTTTTCTTTACATTAAGGCTAATGTTATCTTAGGATGGCAAAATCTAAGCCATCTACTTCACAACAGAGGAATTATTAACCTATAAATCAAAACTGTTGCTGAAGTACTGACAGACAATACTGATTGCCTTGAAAGGTAAGGAACTGCCATCCCATCTTCCAGTGTTCAAGAGTAATGAACACAACAACTGGCATCTCAGGCTACATCATCCTCAAAACAGCTCTACACAGTGAGGTGGGCTAAATGCAAAATCTCTAAGGTTAATATTTTTAATCTTCTCTGAGCTTTCTCACTCAGAAGAACTGTTAATTATTTTTCTATGAAGTGGAATATGACATGCCATGCAATAAAGAGGGATATCTTATTATAAATAAATCTGGAGTGTATCCACCAGGTACTTTTCTACATTTTCTACATTCCTGCTGATAAGATAAAATATGACCTAATCTGACAGCTAAATTTGATTAAGCAAGAATTGGTATTTCTCTTCTATGTGGGATTTCATTTCTAGCATTCAGAATGAGGCAATTACTTGTCATGAGTCTAAATGTGATATGTACCTAGAAACACTTCACTGGGAGGCTACATTGATTAGGCTGATAAGCTGTGCCTTGTTTACTCTTAGTGCAATCAAATTACTCTCATGTGTGATGGTGGCAGCAACTCCTGTCTCTTCTTCAGCTAAAGAAGTAAAGGAAAATCACTGTGTGATGAACTCTGCTTTGAATAACCAGGCATTACTTGGAAATCATTACTGATATCCCTTCTGCCTACCCTGCTACCATTTCTGGCTACATATATTAAGTCCACAACTTCTAATGCATGAATAGTAAACCAACCCAGCCCAAAATTTAACCCATCTGCCTGACAGGTGATGAGAGGTTGAATATCACTGCAATCAATTATTAGGATGAGGATTTGAGCAAAGGAATGTATTAATTCTTGTGCTAGAAAATATTCTCCAAGTCTCTAAACTCTTCCTTACATCACTGAACTTGACCAAAAATATTAATTCACTACTCTTGTACACAGGTATCCTAAAGTCACCTTCAGAGAAATTCTGCAATGACTAAAGAGGAAAGTCCTGATGCCCTGAACATCAGTGCTATAACAGCCTAGTTAAGTTGTAGCTGGTGCTTTTTTTAAAATATTAATTAATGAAGCACAACAACTTAATTTCCATGCCACAATTGGCAAGCTAATTACATTCACTTAATTCCAGAACCTGATGAAATAATTGTTCCTTGGTCTTGTGAAAATAACTAATTTACCATGCAGGAGGTAGTTGGAAACATTAAGAGACTGATTCATTGTCATGTATGAAGATGTGCTACTCCCATGAAATGTACCAGGAATATTACAAACCAGTAAAATCTGCCATAGAGAATTAGAAACAAAGTCCAATAATATGCCTACAGCTTCTATATTTTTCAATAAATTAATGGACAGTAATGTACTTTTCATGTTCTGAATGTATGTGTTGTAAGTGCCTGGTGAGAAATACTCTTAAGCATCAAGTTTGCTATTTCAAATTGATATTATTTGCAGAAAACAAGAATAATTTCCTCAGTTTCTCCTTATCTGGAAAGTCACTTTTCTGTTGAATCTGTACACTGAAAATTGCAGGTCTTCTAAAGGTATTATGCTATTCCATTTCAGGAAAGTAAAATATTTTTTAGTAATTTTCCTTGACCATGTAAACATAAAAGGTGAAACAGAGAAGTTATTTACAGGCACTATGAGATAACATGATAAAACCACATTTTCCTGTGAAATCCAGATGAAATTTAAAAGTGTTCAGTGTATTTTAGTAAAACTGTTTAGACAAGAAAATTCTTCTCTAGTTCTTCTTCTCTTCTGCAGAGTCAACAGTTCCAATCAAAGAAAGTGTCCTCACTTCCTAGTCTAATTATTTGATGTTTAATTTATTTAAAACTGAAGAAAAAACTATATCCTCAGCCCATACTAGTTTTACTTTTTTCAGTGAAATTCATAATGATAAAACAAATTCTGAGAACATTTTCAATACCCTTGATTTTCTTTCAATACTCTTTTGAAAAATGGCAGAGTAAAATTTTCTCTTTGTCATCTAGACCTTGTGTCAAAACACAACTAGCTAAAATCTTCTCTGAGTAACCATTACAAGTACTTCTGTTCCATAAGAGAAACCAAGCTCAGCATTCACCTCTTTGCCTTGATTTTTTTTCTTTTGCTTAGTGCTTCCTTTAAGTTTGTAATAGCTTCCTCTAGTCCATGTACTCATGAAATTATATTTATTCACTAATTTCCCCCTAAAAGCGGAATTTAGTAATACAGGTTCATGAAAAGTAAAAGGGACTACTCATGTGCTTAAAGTAGGAAAAGATGCACTATGATAAAATAATCAGTTCTTTTGACTTATTCTACTTTGTAAGAAACTGTCATCTTTTAATCATCATACCCTCTTAGGCTTTCAGATCCCCTAAGTACACTTCAGATCAACAGATCTGATTGTGAAAAGAGTTGGTTGTGAAATAAGATGTTTTTGTGGAGTTTAGCTCAAGGCTTGGTTATGTCTGCCTTCCCCTGTAAATGACTTTTTAAAGTCATTTACCACATTTGCGCTTGCTAAACGTTGTCTGTATAGCTAAGATAAAGGAGTGCTGTTCTTGAAGGTTTACTCATGTCCTTCTCACTTTGATTCCTTAATTCTAAAGGAATTGATTTTTATTTGATTTGATTTTACTGTTCTTTATCTCACTGCTTATATTCTGTAGGTTTAAAAAAAAAAAATCAGTAGAGGTATATGCATATTCAGACAAGAATTCAAGCTGTGTTTTATGAATTACAATACCTCTGACTGACTCCAGAATCAAACCTGAAGTGTGTTTTCAAATATGCTCCTTTGCTGTATTGGGTCAACATGATTCCAGCACACAATGGTTTTGCATTACCGAGACACTGAGGGTAAGATTACAAGAATATGTTATCACTAGGTACACAAGAACAGTGCATTCTCTTTATGTGCTGTCATGTTCCTCCAGTAAATGTGTGAGTCATTTAAGGTGTCTGCTCTTCAGTGGCATTTGGATAAGTTCTGATACCAGTTGTGAGATATTATGGAATGGGTCTTCTTAAGCCTGCAGACATTTCTGTGCACAACAGAGCTTGGACTTGCGTAATTTCTCTAATTTCATAGGTTTCTACATATTAATGAATTGATAAAATTAACACTTTGCTACTTCAAGGTTCTTCTTACAAGAGTCCACGGCCTTTTTCATTAACTTGTCTTTAGTGACAGGTGGCACCAGGCAATAAATAGACACTGAATGTTCATCTATATTTACATTTGCTCATTAAACATGCACAGATGTGCAAAAAAACACCAAAAAATGGAATACAACAAAACACAATAAAACCCCAATAAAACAACCACCCAAACAAACAGAATACGACAACAAAGAGAAACCACTGAAATCAGTGCTGTCACGATGGTATAACAGATATATGGAATAATGGGGAAGAATAACACACTGTGAACCTTTTGGAGCCTGAGGACTACTCTTCTGACGAGGACTATTTCCTGTGATTATTTGGTACCTATTCTTTTATAAATGTGTACCTACATGTAGTGACCAGATGGGGTAACGTTTCATGGATTTCGTTATGTTCCACTGCCAACAGGAATGGTTTTGTTGCAGAAGAATAATCAAGTTATAGCTAAGTAGATTTTGGACATAATACCTGTGTGAAAAGAAATAAGAACTTTGTCTACTTATGCTCTCTTTGAATAATTTTTAGCTAGTATTACCTAAAAATATATGTGATTTTAAGATTTAATTTTAGAAGCGGTATAATTAGAAGTGTACAATCCAATAAGTATTGAAATTCTGTTAGGGAATTCAAAATACAAGATAACCTTCAGAATGTATAAGCTGGATGCATATAATTAATATCTCAGAAACAAAGTACTTAATTTGATTCATTAATTATAACAGTGAAATATTGTAGCTAGTCCTGGCAGTCTAATTTCAGGGACGTTTTGGTCACCAGTATAGAATTCCTATTGTTGGTTATAGATAATATTCTCCAGAGAAAATCATTGATCTTCTCTAATTGAAAAGAGCTTCTAGATGGAAAGCATAAAAGATTAGGTGAAAGAAGGACTAAACTATGTTTCAAACACCAGTATGTTTGATGTTTGAAAAGTAAGGAAAAGTTAATGTGTTCTAAACTAATAATGATAAGCAAAGACTTCTATTTCCTGTAATATGATTTCAAATTTAAACCGTAAGTAAATTTACTGTCATGGCTGAGGACATTAAGCAGAAGGAACAACAGGAGAAGAAAAAGCGTGTGCTGTGAACATGACTCCATAAGATGCACAGTAATTCTTGTTTTCCAGATTTGGTATTGTGCCAATTAAATAATCATGTTTTTTCTGTGTAGTTAAACAAATAAGTAATCTACATTTGCCTTTCTCAAATTTTCTATTTCCCAGTATCGTGATCCTAATTCAGACACCGAAATTAATTGATTGATGTTTTATTTCTAAATATAGGCTTTTTTTCAGACGATGGAGGAATTTAAAGAATATGAGTTAAAAATACTTTGATGCCATATCCTTCTTAGTTTTTCTTCCTTTTTTTTCTGAAATATTTATTGTGTCTAAAATTATTTTCCAATGTCTGATTTTTTTTCCCTGAAAATAATTTATTTTATTATATAGAGGTAGTATTTTTTATTCTTTTTATCTGGTTGTCACAGCAAGCACCTACAATATTTACAATTTTAGTAAAACTGCCTAAATCAATGTGAGGTGGAATTTAAGACTCTACTTCACCCTTCTTGCCATTCGATTATCTGAACATCAGAAGTCTAAGCCTAAGCAGTTCGAATAACTTCCTAGAGATCTCAATTCTACCTCAAAAGATATAGATTTTCCCCATCCTGAGGTGAGAAGCATTTAAGAAGCTATGATTTACAGGCAGGAGGGAAACACCTAAAGAGCCACGGTCTCTTTGTAAATTAAAATATGTTCCTCATCTTCCATTAATGGTAAGAATTAGGGTCACACTTTCCAAGAGGAAGGTCATAACTGCAGGACATTAAGGGACCATTTCTGTCCATATTTCTTGTCATCATTGTACCGATACAAACAGCAGCAAGAACAAAAAAAGAATCCAGGATAGTTTCTTCCATGTTAATCATTTGCTAGATGATGCTACAGGTCTCATTAAACATGGAAATAATGAAGGGCCAAACTGAAGTGCTGCAGTCTAGATGCCAGCCAGGAAACACAGAAGAGGTGTGAAAGGCAAAAAAACTGTATTAGGGAATGACGACAATTGTAGAATCATAGAATGTTAAGAGGTTGGGATGGACCTTAAGGATTATCTAGTCCCAACTTGCCCTGCCACGGGCAGGGACACCTCCCACTAGACCAGTATATTAGTGTATTCCCAGTTGTGCGCAGAAAATTTGTTGGGGAATATCTCATAATGCGTGCCTTCAGAGAGTACAACAGCAAGTAGACTACAATTTTAAGTTTCAGGGTTAAGACAGAAATGGTCAGTGAACCTCAGCTTGATAGAAACTCTCCCCCATGGCCATCATTTTGTGCATATTAATATAATTAAGTTCTGGTCTATGCATGTAAGGCAACATCTGCAGGAGAGCATTTGGAAATATATCTTGGTTTCTCACTTTTTTTTGACACCCAGTTCCCTGAAATATAAAGTTTGTGCTTAAAGCAAAATTTGGCATTTTTTCCAAAAAAAACCCAACCAAAAATCAATGGGTGCCTTGGAATTTTGTAGCAGATATTTTCCCTCTTTTTTATTACTCATTCCTCTTTTTTGCAGTTCTGTTTCGGTCTCTGACTTCCTGTCTTTATCCTTTGTGATAGGTAACTTTTTGACATTTAATTTCCATCTACATTATACAAAATGTCCAGGTTGGAGGTAGAAAGCAGCAGAGCTATAGCTCCAACATGGATTGCTCTTATGACCTCCGTGTTAATGAATGCTAGTCAAGTAACATCAAACAGTGCTTTAAAAGTGTTGGAGCACTTCTCTCTCATAAATGTCAAAAAACTTTTTATTTACAAAGATTTACATTTGTGAACATTTGCTGATTTTCTTTTTCCATACAGAGCAGATGCTTCTTGCAGCAGACAAGAAAAGAACTGAACTGCTGCAGTGAATGCAGTAATTTCGTTTTCCTGGTGAAAACCATAGAGTCCTCCAGAACTCCCATATGCCAGCAAAACAAAAATCTGCCTTGTGTACAAAATGCTTTCAGAAAATACTTTTAGACCAAAGACAGATTAATGGCTATATGGCCAAGTTCATTTGAATGTCTCAAGTAGTCATACCTAGATAATCTTTCTTATGATTCCAGTGAAACTGATGGGTTTTAAGTATCAAAAGTAAATGACATCTCCAGTGGTGGAATTCAATCCCTTTTATTTCTGCCTGAACTCTTTCTATGTAGCATAGTACATTGCATAACTGCTTCCTAACAAGTAGCTGCCCTTCCAAGAAGGGAACAACACGTTTATGCCCCAGAACCCTATATATACTGAAAAAATACCTAGCCTTTTCAACCAAGCTGAAATGATAATCGAAACAAATTATAATCAGAGTCATGATTTTGAGCAACTGTGACTGCATTTCCATGGACTTGCTTTTGTCTTTGAAACCACAGCATTTTCTGCCTAGTGTGAGCTCTACTTTACTTACTTTAAAGTTGTAAAGTTGCTGTCCAACTGAGAGCACACACTGAGTAGTTTAATGAGGATGGAAGCCAGTAAGAGCATTTAAGAAATTCCAGTGGTGTACAGTATATATGTGTTATGGTTTAACTCCAGTCAGCAACCCAGCACACCCACCTCTCACTCACTCCCCCCTGGTGGGATGGGTGAGTGAATTAGAAGAGTAAAAGTGAGAAAAATAATGGATTGAGAAAAAGACAGTGTAATGGGTAAAGCAACAGCCATGGACACAAAGGGAAAAAACCAAGGAATTAATTCACCACTTTCCACGGGCAGGCAGGGGTTCAACAATCTATTGCAGTCTACAACTTCCTCATGAGGGGAACAGGGGGGACAGAACTGATCTCTTCTCTATGGTGACCAGAGAAAGGACCCAAGGGAATGGCCCGACATTGTGTCAGGGGAGTTTTAGTTTGGATATTAGAAAAAGGTTCTTCACCCAGAGGGTGGTTGGGCACTGGAACGGGCTCCCAAGGGAAGTGGTCACAGCACCAAGCCTGGCAGAATTCAAGAAGTGTTTGGACAATGCCCTCAGGCACAGGTGCAATTCTTGGGGATGGTGCTATGCAGAGGCAGGAGCTGGACTCAATGATTCTTGTACATCCCTTCGAACTCAGCATATTCTATTATTCTGTGATCTCCAGGAATGCCAGGCTCTACCATGTATAACAGGGACTTGGGAAAGCCATCATTCCAAATGTGCCCACTTCCTCCTCCTTCCCCCAGCTTCATACGCTGAGCATAAGACTGTGGGATATTCCTCTGGTCACCTGGGGTCGGCTGTCTCAGCTGTACCCCCTTCCAATGCCTTGTGCATCCCCAGCCTGCTCACTGGTGGGGTGGGGTGAGGTGCAGGTGGCTCTGTGTAAGTGCTGCTCAGAAATAAATAAAACGCTCCTGTGTTATCAATGCTGTTTCTAGCACAAATCCAAAAAGAGTGCCATGTCAGCTGCTGTGAAAAAAGTTAACTCCACCCCAGACAAGAACAGGAAAATATGCTAGATCTTGTCTCCTCGTTAAGTTGTAGCTTCTCATCTCACATCTTAGCAAGATTATCCAAGGGCTGGTATTAGTCTGATGGACAGGAGTCATAAAAACTACTCTCTTTCTTTGTAAACCATTTTGGCAGGATACCTACCATACTATTCACCATTATATTCTTCATGTCCAGATAGTAATATCGAAATTACCGTTTGACCCTCACAGAATCCAGAGAGGATTCTTTCCTCTTGGATATGCCGCTCATTGCCCCAGAAACAGAATCAGAAAGTTTTGCAGTAAGAGTATTGTATTGAGTTTGCAAGGCCTGGTTTTTGGTAGCGGAGGGAGCTACAGGAGTGGCTTCTGTGAGAAGCTGCCAGAAGCTTCCACCATGTCCAGCAGACCCAATTGCTGGCTGGCTGCAAAGATGGCTGTGCTGCACACCAAGGCTGGACAAACTAGAAGTTGTGGTAATGCCTCTGTTATAACAGATTTAAGAGGAAAATCAAACCAATACCTGTGGCCCAGTTTTAATTTTAGCCAGAGCA
>WBMZ01009032.1:0-12941 GCA_013400975.1 Atrichornis clamosus
GCACCGGGGCGCCCGCGCGTTCCGCCCGCAGCGCCGGGACAGAGCAGCAGCTCCGGGCGGCCGCCGTGTGCCGGCGGCTGCGGCCCCCGCGCAGCCGGAGGGAGCGGGGGATCGACCAGCAAAGTGCCCTGGATCGAGCGCCCTTCCCAACCGCGCGGAGGGCGCTTTCCCCACAGCATCGCGCTGGGAAGAGCCCTTTTTCGGTCCTCAGCCTGTACTTGTCGAAGTGTCAGGGACGAGGGAGGACCTGGCTCTTTCCAAGTGTCTCGTTTGGGAGACCGCGATCACATCTCAGGTTTGTTAGAGAGCAGGATGTCACTTCGCGTCGGTTTATGTACACCGAGAATGCGCTCAAATCTGGGCATCAGAACCTGTGTTTTCGCCAAAACAGTATTGAGCTATTTATTTTTTCGTTTGAAATTTTATGTAAAGAAACCAAAAGCACAGAAACCTAAGATCTCTAGTTTGGATCCGCTGCGTTTTGGCAGATCGTTGTTCACGCATTTCCTCAGACACAGCACCCAAAACATGCCTCTATTTTTCAGTCAAAGGTGTCTTCTGATGTATTTCAACAGTCTTTCATTTGCTGTTAGAATAATATGCATATTGTCATATAAATATATATATTTACAGCATATATTTACCGCCCACTTTCAATAAAGTACCCTAATGCAAATAGGGTATAATCCTTTATTTTGAAAGAATTTATATGGTAACCCTGTCATGTCATGAGAAAAAAGAGATTAGGATGTGAATAGAAAATATCAATTGGCATAATTAATTAACATGGGAAACAGGTATTTATTTTTACATTAGGTATTTTTTTTCTCTTTGCCTCTTAATTAAAATTACTCTAGCCATTAGTGCCAATACAAATAATTCTCGGGCCAGTAAGTGTCTGATTACCATTGTACTGTTATTATATTCCTGATAATTTGTAGACATAGTGGAAATTTTTAATACAAATTTTGAACAGCAGAGCTGGCAGTTTACCCTGTAGAAAATCAGTATATTTAAGCTAAACTAGCTGGATTGTACCAGTCCATAACAGATTGTCAACATTTGGTCCTGTTTTTTAAGATCCTGTTTTCTTTGTGCCTTGGATATCACAGTCTTCATAATGCAGCCCACTGTGTTATTCCTGCTATGACACTGAAAATTGGAATACATTTCTTGTTAATGTGTTTATCTGTAAGACTAACTCATAATTCAGACAATTGCTCTAGAATCTTCTCTAATTAAATATGTACTTTGTTAAAACAGTATAGCTGTAAACATACCATAAGCTGTGAGATAAGAACCACCTCTACTCTCATCTTATTTGGAACCATCTCTGGTTCCATGTACATGGATTTTGCCAACATCCGCAAACCACAGTAGATCTCTGATGTTCATTCCAATACTAAGGACTAAATCTTAGTATGTAAGACTTATCTACACTCTTGCTAATTTGACTTCATACATTTACTTTTATTTAGCAATCAATAAAATGACCCTGAAGGACAGAACATAGTCGTGAGGGATTGTAAATGGTACAGTAGATGGACCTAAGGCAATACAGCACTGAAAAGGAAAGAGCAATACTATTGCATATTCAGCAGATAGTAGTGCTGCAGGGCTCTGTAGCAGAAGGTAGCTAGCATTCTCCATATTAAAACAACTCTTTGCAGTGTCTCTGTGTATCTCCAGTTCCCTGGATCACATTAAGCTCTACGAATATCTCCAGCTCCTTTTTAGCATGCATTATAAAGGAAAGTGTATGTGATGATGCTATTTTGTGTGCACAGCTGCAAGTGCCTTACCTCGACATTTTGTGGCTGTTGGCTGAAGTAAAATCTGACTGACTAATCTAAAAAAATTAATTTTCTATTGTTGTAATTAAAGTAGGCATCTAAGTAGAAGTCAGAACCCCTACTAATATACTCACCAATAGGAAGGTTGCAGTGTGGACTCAACCCTTGTTAAACACAACAGAATCTGCACAGAGGGAGACATCATGAATGCTCTTACCATAAAGAAAACATCAACAGACACATTCATCTTCTTAGATACCAGAGGATCCAAGTGGAAGATGCAAATACTTAAGAAACTATACAGTGAGTCAGTGGCAAAGACAGGAATAGAAACATTGCCCTGCTTTTATTCCTATATTGGGCAGGATGGAGTGAAGTGTAAGCTTATTGGAGAGGGAGGAAAGAAAAACACAGGGGAAAGCACAACACTGTGTGAAAATTCATGTGTGAAGTGAGTTGAAAATGCTGTAAACTTTGATTTTAACTAGTTCTTGAATTTATCTTACTCAGGATAGAACAGGAAGGTTCTGAGCAAAATAATGGAAAAAATACTGATGTAATGGATAAAAGTCTCTTGGTGACTCCAGAAAATTTGCAACCTTGTTTTTCTGTGAAAAATGCAAACTTATCCAGAGAATATACATAAGACATATTGCAATGTATATAATGTCTTGATATTGTATGTTTTTTAAATGCAGTCACTGCATTTGAAATCTCTCCCTCCAAGAAGAGATTTATATAAGAAAACAAAATCCATTTCCTTCTCCTTCCCCTTTCTTTCTCCTTGTCTTACTTCTCCCTGGTAAAATTATCTCATCCTAGACTAAGTGCTCACATGTTTATGGCACATATTATGATTAAGAGAAGATCTGGTTCAGAAAATACAATTAAGCCTTTAATGGTTTACTATGATGCATTTGGAGCTCATGCCTCAGTCGAGGTCACTGGCATGCTGGCTGGACAACTGAGGCAGGTTAAAACTCAGAGCTCAAACAGGACATGATATTTCAACCCAAGCCTCAAGGCGCCTCCTGGAAGGGCCGTGCAGTTGGCTGGGAAGAATGAGCCTCCAGCAGGTTAACACCTGGGTCTGCTCTGTGCCCCTGAGCTGTGTGCAGAGTGGTGCCAAGGCTCACTGATGTTGTGTGCTCTCACAGAGAGCGACTGTAGGTTGCAGCCACAGTTATTATTACTGCTTTGTCAAATGAATGTGATGCCAACCGTGGTTAATTAAACAGTTAATTCAATTTTGAGATCTTGTCCAAATGGGGGAGGATTATTACAATCAACTTCATGAAGTGGTGTCAATTTTTGGTATGTGAACGCAGTGTGTAAAGATATATTTTAAATGTTTTAGAAGAAAATGTCATTGAAGGCAATGATGTTACATCTGAAACCAATACGATTTCTGTCTATCCATCTATTAATTTCTGCATAGCTAAAGAATCTATCCAATTTTGTACATATGTGTGTCTGTACACTTGATGTCTTGGCTTTATATATTATATTCATGCTTTCAAGACGTGAGTTTTGTGAGCTTGATTATACACCAAGACTACTAATCTATTTGTATAGTGAATCCAGCATTTACTGCTGAAAATAGTATTTTATTACTGAGGTATGGATTAGCTGTATGAGTGAACTGGAAGCTGATGAATAATTCATTCTTTTAGAAACTGTATAGAGAAGTTAAAGGAAGAATAATTAAATTGACAGTTAAGTATCAAAAGCATGTTTAGTCTTCTCAGACTTAACAAATAATTTGAATTTGTATCATCCAATACAGAGTCCACTGTACCTCTTCACATATTTTGAAGTTAATATGGTTCTTTCAGTGATTTCACTATGAGTTGTTTAGCAAATCAGCTCTTGAGTTTTAAATACCTTTAAAGTTAAGTAAGGAAGAATAAAAAATATGTAAGATCTAACTGAATTACTTTTCTGGGAAAAGTATCTGGCTTCCCTCCCAGATAGAAAGGCCAGAGATACCAAATTCACGTTTTGGAAAGGCCTGCCAAGCATCACTATATGAGAGCTTATGAATACCAGTCTGTAGGGGTGCTGTGATGCTTTCATATGATATAATTTGAAGAGAACCTATTTGCATTTGGGATTCCTGTGTAAGGGCATTAGGAGAACAGGAACTACAGGTAAATGGCGCAACACTTGCTGGCATCACAGCACAATGGGTACTCTGCAGTGAAGATGTCACCTTTTGTGTGTCTGGACCACTAAGCAGCTAGACTGATTTCCTTGAGAGATAAAGGAAAGTTGCAGTATTTTGACCCTTCAGGTCTCACACAAAAGCTGCATGTATTTTCTAGCAGCCTAACCAGTTAATGTATAAGTGCTTTCGGAGTTCTTGGGTATGCCACCTGGACGTGATGACTCTTAAGCTTTTAAAATTATAGGATTGCTCTGATTTATCTTATAGATACTCTTCAGTTTAAGAGAATGCTTTCTTTTCATTACTGAAAAGATTAGAGCAAGAGTAGCTGTCTTACCATTATCTTCTCCAGTTTAGAATTGACAAAGAGAAGATAACATCCCCCTTTCCAGGACTGCCTAAATCTTCTTTGATTATTCTCTTAACCTCTAGTGATACAGGAAATGCACAGAGCCATTTAGAGCCTTACCAACCCTTCTAATTGCTTTCTTATTCTCTCTCTGCTGTAGTCTACTATTCCTAAGGTTGTTTTCAGTACTTAGTTTTGGAGCTGGATGCCAGAATTCATAAAGACTGCACTTTAGCTTAGCTTTGAATAGACATAAATCATTTAGCCATCTTGGGGTTTTTGGCAAATTCCTTTTCAGTGACAGGGCCATTCCTTCGCTTATTTTTTGGTGATATTATTTCTACTATTATTCCCCAGAACTAGCGTTAAGTGAGCCTCTTGGTTTTTCCCTTCTGGTGTTTTTCGTGGCCCAGCTTTTATCAGCTCCCTTGGCTCGGTTTGGGTTGCCTGCTTCCCTCAAGGCAGCTCAGATAGGAGATCAGGGCTGGCAATTCATCCCCTCTGACCCACCAGACTGGGCCTTCCTGGGAGAGTGCCAGTGCCGGAACAGTGTTTTTCACCTTCAAAGCAGACACCTTTCCCAACTCAGGCAGGGATGAAATGCCTATGGTGACATTTAGGTACAGTCCAAAATCCAGAAGGTACAACCGGAAGGTGTAATTGCCAGGCAGCCCCATGACAGTGCTCTTGAATCCCCTGATCTTGGGCACCATTCTCTGGCAGCTGTGGAGCACCTCTGCAAGGCAAAGCAGCACACATCTGGCTGCAGTCAGGCTGGGGTTGAGTTGGCTCCTGACATAGCCAAATAGTTTAGGAGGCACAAAGATGGTTTCAGTGCAGTCTTTGCTTTCAGGCACACAAGATGTGTTTTTGAGTTGCACTTTATTAACAAAGCAATGTGTTCAGCTGCTCAGGTATTTTATGACAATGGCTGCCATTTGCCAGATAGGCAGGTCACAGGAAAGAGCTTTTTCATTTAGTTTTTTAAACAGAAATACAAAATGCATGACATTGTTAAAGTAATCAGTACCTATATTATTTTAGCTAGTATTTAATCTAGATTAAAGTGATCAAGATAATAATGTGAAAACCAATCTATAATATAGTATTGACCATTTCAAAATGCTATCTCTGTATAATTTAGGATACAAATGCCTCATTGACTGTTATTGCATTTATAAAACTAGCTTTAAAATTAAGATTAAAAAATGCAATCCACCCCATGTTTCCAACAGAGGGTACACACAGACCTTGAAGAATGAAAGATTTTTAAAATTCACTCTTATCAATTGATGTGGCAGAACTATTGCCAAATCATGCTCAGATTCCTGTTGAAATTATGAATATACATTTCCAACATAACAGATACATGATTTCTTTGGTTTGCTTCAGAATATGTGAATTTTAATTATGCAGAGAATCAATATGCGTTTTCCTTTTTTGCCCATGTCCCCACAATATGTAAATAGTTTTTTAAGAGATGATGTGCATTATTTTCAAAGGACAGACTGCAAGTGGATTTTCTGTCTACATGGGGCAGTACTCAGCACTCAGAGTTAAGAAGGTAAATTTAATCTCTAATCAAAATTATTTGACTTTAAAGAATTTCAGTCAGCCACACCGTTGTGTTTTGTTTTGTGTTCATTTATTTCAGAGATTTAGTGAAACAGAGCCTGTGAGCAAGCTGGAAAACTTTCTAGCACCTGGCAGATGTGATACTTGATAGCCACTGAATTTCAGCGTTTCATAAGGACAATTTCAGTCTCTCATCTTGTTACTAACAAGTCTGCACGCAGCCCCTCCCAGAACTGGTTGGACTGCGCAGTCACACTACACAGGCATGATGTACAATTGTTTCTGTCCTGAAGAGAAGATCCTGCCACTGCCACTAGTAAGGCTTGGTGCTTGGAAAACTGACAGTGCTTCAGTACACAGAATATAAGCTAGGCAGAAGTGATGCCAGGAGGCAGATAAAAGCCTTTTGAAGGCTTCACAGCTTTCACTCTTCTTTCTCTGAAGATTCCACATCCCTATAATCTATCCAACACGTATTTTAGAACAATATTTGTATTCCTCTCAAACACTGATTTGACAGCACAGACTTTCTATTACCTAAGCTAGGTCCTGAGCCCATACTGGCAAGCCTAAATTACCCACTTACTGCAAGCTCATGGCTGGACTACAGCATGCAAAGTAACTGGGCCTTGATGCTCAAGGACACTTACAGACATGTAGGCACAACAGATAAGGTTCCACAGCTTACACTGACTACTTTGGAAATTGTTTCAGATTCAAGTTCTTGTTCTTAATCTGCAAGGTTTCGCCAGACTTCATGCTAGTAAAGGTCACAGAAAATGCTCACAATAAAGATCACAGTTAATAGCTACTTGGAAATTATCCCTGCTCAGAAAAAAATCCATCCTGCAGGAGTTGCCTGATTGCAGTCTTTGCACCAGAAGTTCCAACACCTCACACACCTTGCCATCTAGCGCTCCATGTTCCTTCTACAGGAAGAGCTGAGCAAATCTGTGTTTGAATAAAAAACAAACAAAAGTCCTTGTCTGTAGTATTTGCTTCTTTTCCTGTGGTAGAACATGACAAATATTAGTTGCACAGGCTACAGCCAGATTGCATGCTAGGTACTTTCCATGGGACAGCCCTATTTAGATTGGGGACAGATCCCTTTCAGTCCTTCCTCGATCTATGGAAACAATTACACGGAGCAGTGGAAGCATGATGTATGATTGGTGCTTAAGACTGAGTCAGGATAAAATAAATTGTACCCCTGGAACTGAAAAATTAGAAGTTCAGTTCCACTGTCCCACAATTCAGCCATAGCCATCATCTAATAGCTGCATTTACAGCCATTACATGATGCAGAGTTGGATTGGGACACTGCAGTGATGAGCATAGCATAAAAAAACTTTATAGAATAACTCAGCAACAGAACCTCTCAGTGCTGTCTAGAAAATAGCTCAGGATATGTGTAGGATGCAACACTGCATAATTAGAAGGTGATATTTCTGCATAGTAAATATACGCCTCTTCTTTTTTTTTCCCCCTCATTTCCCTCATTCCTGTCCATCCATGGTGCTAAATGTTGCATGTTGGTTTCTACAAATAGACAAACATTTCTTAGTAAATATACTTAACAAATACCTTAATAAATAATACACTTTAAAAGTTCCTCCCCTTTTGTGCTGCCTGTGATTAGTCCCAGTCCTACTGGCTGTGCCTGGCTGCAGTGTTTCCTAAGGGAATGTCTGCCAGTTTAGTGCAGCTTTAACACACAGCAGTAAACTGAACCTTACCCTTTCCAGCCACTCCCTGTTATTCCATTTGCTCAAGATAAGGGAGACCTGTTCTTTTAAGGATAAACTCTTTTTTACTATTATTTAGGACCTGGTTCAACATCCACAAGCAGGGCTTTGTAAAGAGAGGTAGGCAACTCTTGCTTCCAGCTATTTATTCCTATATCTGCATCGCCCAGCTTCATGTGCTGTGAAACCAACAGAACTGGTAGGACAATAATGTAATATGGAAAAAAATATTTCAAAAGTTATTTTTGATCTATGGGTAAGGTCAATTCACACCAACATTGTCACTGAAAACTGTTCACTCATTTGCCTTTGTACATCCCGTGACAATTTCTTCAACATTCTGTGAAAGGTTTGAAAGTTTCTATGCTGGTCATAACTCAAGAAAATAATTTCTAATAAAATCCAATTAAAAGTTTTCATCTGCAAATAGTCCTACAACCAATTCAGTTCTCACTGTATTCAGGAGGAAAGACTCTTCCAAGTTTCATCTCTTTGTCTTAGTGGACTTTTCCTGCCACTAATTTTATCAGACAGAATTCCAGAGCACCCAGGGCCTGCTACTGAGTCTTGGCTACATTTTAGTGTTATGCTGTATATTCAAACGTAGCACCTGTAAGTTCAGGGCAGATTAAAATCAGATCAACTAGATTATTCCTAAATATTTAATGTGAGCTTAGGTTATGAAGCAAAGAGAACGTGTTTGGACAATGCAAAGACACACTCCTGTTCTCATAGCCCGAATGTGTATTATAACATTATTTTTAAATTTTAATTTCAGAATATAAATCCAATATGATTTAGTGAAAAAAAAATTTAAAGAAAAATTCTCAAGAATACTTCTTTTCCTGCTTTTGCTTTATCAGCCATAGAAGTGATTTTATTAGTATTAATGACACAGTAAGCAAACAGAGCACAACACTGAGACAGGAATTTGTTGTATGTAATCACCATGATGTAGGACTAACAAATCTTTATCAATAACATATTAACTTCAGAAAAGTAAACACTCTCATTGCATGTGACAATATATATTGGTAGGAAAAGTGCAAAGTAAAATCCCTGCACTTGAAAGAGCTCCCACAAAAATATTTACTGCTAAAGGACCATGCTGCTATCCTGCCTAAAAAACGGAAAGGGTTGAGACTGAATATATGTGATTCAAAATGTATCTGGATGAAATATGTAAAGGAATAATTATTCTTGTTTCTCTAAACCCCCCATACAAACCCAGAAAAGGTAGCTGGAGAACAACTGGCCAAAATGTTCTCAGAGAAAGGAGAAAAGGGCTCAGATGTCCTCCTCACGGCAGTGATTCCCTTTCATTTCATCCCAAAAGTATGCCTCTGCTAACAACACAGGGTTACTGCCTGAGTGAGTGAGGATCTCAGGCTGAGGAATATGAGGTCCTGTGTTTCCTGTTTACCCTTATTTGTTCCTTTTCTTTTACTTCATCTGTGTCTGTTCTCTACCCACTTGTAGATCCACCACTTCTTTTGGTGGATCTCAAAGGGTGAATTTGTACAAAAAGAAGGAGAAAACTCACAGTCTCTGTGAACACATCATGAGGTTTCCGGCAGATATGGACAGAGCCTGTGGATCAGGTAAGTAATTGTCTAATTGTTAACTGGATAGAAAGTAGAAAGCAAAAGCCTTTTGGATCATAACAGAAGCAGATTTTAAATTTTTTTCATTCCTCTCTTTTGTTTTACACTCTTAAAAACCTGTGTGATTACAATTCTGTTTAGGATGTGGTAATAAATACTTCTGTTTGTTACTATTTTAACCTGGTTTCAGATAAGGGTGGTTTCCGGATAACTCTCTGTCCCTATAAGTTTAGTGACATTTAAACCAGGAACATTTGGATATGTTGGAGTCTTTAGCTTTTCTGTATCTTGATGGTGATATCCAGGGAAACAGAAGTCTACATATAGGTATGTCATCTAATCAGCCCAGTCTGGAAGTGGGCAACATGCGGGTTACATGGAAGGAGAGTCTTCCAGTGACTGTCAATAATCTGGAAAGGCTCCTTGACCCTAGCAGAGCAGTGGCAAGCACAGCTTAGCACACAGCAGTGCTCAGGGTGGTGTTGGCACTGTTTGAAGCACTGCAAGCATACACATACACAAGCAAAGCAACACAGGCTGAACTACCTTAATACAGGTATAAAGAATGTTTGATCCACAAGCAGTGTAATTTAATTCTAGGACTGCAGCAGGACTGGGAGTGTGCCAAGGAGAAGCTTTCAGTGTGCAGGAGTCTGCCAAACAATTTAATTAATTGATAGTTACACTCTGCAATGAGGTATTGTCCAGAAGGCTTTGTATTAAAAGTGCAAACTGCTATTAGAGGGGTGCAAGATGTTCTTACCAAAGTAACATTTCTAAAGAAGTGAAAGCCTCTGGAGTGAACTGCCAGAGATCACAACTATATTGCAAATAGAACATCATCTGAGGTTTTGGGAGCCCTAGGGTACAGCTCTTCCTATATATTGATTTGAGGAAGCCATTCCATATTTTAATTACAGAAGTAATAAAACAGCTCTGGGAAACCATCAGCTATGTATTGGTTATGGTGTACCTATTAAGTGAGTATTTCAGTTACCAGAATTTTTTGGCACAAGAGTTAAACTAATATCTGAGTCCTTGCTATGTTGTTCTTTTGATAACAAGAAGCTAGTGATGGGCATTGGCTTATTAGTTGTACAGTTTGTTGCTTGGGTTTTTTTACAGAGTAGTGTTGTTTCTCAGTCTTTGGGAACAAATTATAAATTACAGTTTGCTCATTCATAATCTGCTATTTAGTCCCACTTCTTCTCTGTGCACTGCTGACAATGTTCTGTAGACTACCTGCTCATCCTTGGTCATTCAAATAAAATTGAGCTGAACTGGCTGAACACCTGCCTGTCAGTGGGAAGTGGTGAATGAATTCCTTGCTTTGTTTTGCTTGCATGTATGGCTTTTGCTTTACCTGTTAAACTGTCTTTATCTCAACCCATGAATTTCCTCACTTTTACACTTCCCCATCCTACTGGGAGAGCGAACAAGTGACTGTGTGGCCTTAGTTGCTGTCTGGGATTAAACCACTGCAGTCCTAGAGGTGAAAATCACTGCAAATGCAATGAACCAAGTGGTCTTATCTTGTGCAAAACAACATGCTGTCCTTTGGAATCCCTGGCATAATTACCAACTATTCCAGCTGCACTGACTGAAATCAGTTCACCATAAGCCAATCCTGTGTTACAACCCCAGTGCCAGTCTTCATTTTGTTTAGCTTATTCAACATCTGGTACTGTTTTGCAGCTGCATTAGTTAAATCGTAGAAGTCTATTCAAGGGTGACACTACCATACAGCATCCCAGGTAAACAGTGAACACTTTGTTGAAAATGAGCACAAACACTCACTGGATCTGCATGTTTCCTTAAACTTGCGGTGAAGGTATAGAGCCTCCACAGCACCCAGGTTGGATGTTCACTCAGCAGGCATGGTGATCAGCCTCCACGTGTCTGAGGTGACCCGGATCACAGTGGAGAACAAAAAGCCTACCATCTTAGTTGCAGCAAAAGCCTTAATTGAAAGTTTTAGCTAACTAAACAGCTTAATTAGTTCATCTTTGTTAATGTTTCTTTTGACCAAAGTAGCCTACAAGCACTTCAGCTGTTGTATCCAAAGGATAGGCAATCCTGAGAGTATCTACTGGGCGTTTTTGCAAGCAGCGGAGGCCAGTAGTCCCTTACCTGGCACAGCTGTAGCTGGATGAGACTGCATGCCAGCTATCAAGATAGACAAATCAGATTTGTTTCTTCTCCAGCCTGTGAGATCCCAAGTATTTGGCAGTTACTTAAGTCAAAAGGGGTGAGATCAGACTTGATTATTGCATGCATAACACCAGTGTTGCACATCTGACCTCAAAAGCACAGTTACAAGATAACAAGAAAAAGAAAATCGCAGATTTTTCTTTTTCTTGCTTAAGCAAAGCCCAGAAGACTGTATGTTGCAAAGTGCTAACAAGAAGTCATGACATAATGAAATGCATCCACTTATTATTTAGGTGAAGATTTCCAGTGTAAATCTTTATTTCAAATTGCTCAGAATTTTTAAGGAAAAAAAAAGCCTCAGGAGATGATGGTTGTTCCTTCCCCATGGTGGGTGAGGCCTCTCTCTGGGCATGCCCCACTTGCATGCCTTTAAAAGCAAGGCCCTCCACCACCTTGAGGACCTTTGATGGTGGGGTTATCAAATGGAGAACTTTTCTGGCCAAGGATTTCTGGGAGAATTGCACTTCCTTTGCTATGAGTATTTATGTAGGAATACAGAAGTAATATGTCGGGTTGAGATGTTACTTTTGGTGTTTGCTAACGATGAGCTGCATGGGATCTACGTTGTTACTGCTTCTCTGGGGACTTGAAGGCCCTTGGCCTTTTGTTTTGGGTGTGACTTGTGGCCTTGGTCTCCTGCTAGGCAGAGGGGACTGCAATAACGTGGTTTTCCTCTGAGAGATGTGGTGGGACACAGCGCTGATGGGACCTGCCTCTGTACATACCCTCCATCCACCTCCCTAGCGTTAACCTGAGGACTTGTGACATCCCATCACTTGCTGAGGAGAGAACTCGCCCCGTGATTTCGAAGTGCCGATCTCATTTATCATTTCTCCCTGTCCCGTTCCCCCAAAAGCTCAGGTAGGTCCTATTTCCTACAAAAAGTGATGCTGCCCTGCCCTGCGCGGCCCCCGTGGCGACAGCTCCGACCCCGTGGGGAATCCGGTGCTGGGTGTCCCTGGACCCTCCGCCGCCCTCCTCGGAGCCCAACCCGATCCCAGGGCCGGGACTGTCCTTCCCGGGCTCCCGGGCCCTGCCGACGCTGCCTTCGCGGTCGCGCAGGCGGGGCTCGTCTGTGCAGTGCGTGTGCCCGCCTGCCGGGGTGCTGGGGTAGCGGGAGTGGTGTCCTTTAATCCCAGCAGGAGCGGCTCTGGGGCAGAGAGAAAAGGAGCGAGGGATGAAGCCGCCGGGCTGGGCTTTCCGCAGCAATAGAGCGCGGCACATCGGCGGAATGTGGTTTGTGCTCGTTCCGCGAGTCCTTAGGTGGAATACGGTACCGGGGCGGGGGCGCAGCCTGCACAGCGCCGCTGGCGGGGAAGCGCCTGTCTAGGTGGCATCTCTATGGTTCCGGGTGCGGCCGCGGCGGGAGGGCGGACGGGCGGGCGGGCGCTTCCTGCCCGGCCTCTCTATGGTGACTTTCCGGGGGGAAGGGCCGCCGCCGGCGCCGCGCGCCTGCGTGTGCCGGGCTCGCCCGCCCCCCGCCGAGGCCGCTGCCCG